>DWEM01000560.1:0-18109 GCA_018245935.1 Agara belti belti
CAACTCGACCAAATTGATGTTAGTATATTGAGGAACATTTTTATTTCCTCTCAGTAGTAGCGACGTAAGCATTTATTATATCAATAGCCTTCTTTTTACATGTATACCTCGTACCTACTATTCATTTGTTTAATGGTGTTGCTGGGAATTTCTTAATGTCCATGAGAAATATGAATACGCATGCTCTTATAGTAATTTTTGTCCACGTGTTAGTTAAATAACGGTGACATCTGACGTTTCGAAACGAACAAAAAGTGTAGGTACAAGGGACTTCTTCCTTATTTTCGGATCTCTAACCACACTAGTATATAATTAGCTTTCTTCAATTTGTATGTAAAAAATTAAATTTCGTGGAATATTTTGAATGACTCGGTCCCCGCATCGCATGAAAAAGAGGTATTGTTTGTGATAGTGTTACATAATAATCATTTTCATTTTTCTCTTTACCGACATTTCTTAAAACATAAAGTATTATTGGCGGACGAAAAATGTACGCTAATGATAATGGGAATAAACAAATTCTATTTTAAAGTACGGCGTAATAACCTAATAATACGAACATAAGAGTGGTCCACAAACGTATGAAACAGGCGATGACGCGTGATCTGTATGAAGAAGTAAGTAGTTAAATAAATCAATGTAAAAAAATTCACATGTTTTATTTTCGTCTATCGATATTTAGGTAGGTAGGTACTGATGGAATTTCTCGATCGTACATCGCGTTCAATGGGATTCTCGTAGACATGACAATTGTAAAGATCGCGGTGTTTACTTTGTTCCGTGCAGTTTTATTAAACTTTTGTTTTGGACTTCCGTGTCAACCGTACGGGAGTTATTGATAAATATCAGTGTCTAAAGGCAAAAGATTGGCGGAGGGCTATAGGAAAGGCATCGCACATTTTTCGGCAAGCGCCTGAAAAGCCTCACGCACGATGCTGAGGAACACGTAACGTTTTGCGACACGCGACACGCAACACGACACGGCAAGCTCTTCCTGTTTGTGACTGTTCAGGCAAACGCTCGTAACCTTCAAGGATTTTGTCAGTGTAATGCATAATTCGAATTTATCTGGAACGTTATAGACCACGCGAAAATGCCACTCCAATACGAATGTAATCTTAAATCATAGATTTATTGACTACAAGCATGTGGTTTTATTTTAACACTATGACTGTTTATCTATAGTAGGCACTAGATATTTCCTATTGTGAATTAACAAAGAATTCACAACATTGAGCAACGTTAAACTGTGGCGCAAATTATTATTTTGTGTTTCTGGTTTCTAAGAAAGTAATTTGTAAAATGAGAGGGCACCTTTTACATGTAAAAAAAAACTACCAAGATAGAATAGTCAATATTTTTTAGTTCTAATAACCAGTTAAGTTAACAATGTTAATCGCTATAAATTTAATGAGTCAATGCCTAGATAGATAAACATAATTAAAATATCTGTATATTATTTAAATTTTGCATTTTAACGGTATGAAATAAGTACCAAGTAATTGTGTGTAAAAATCAATACTAGTCTTATTTTATTAAAATATTACAATTTGCACTGAAAATAGGTTCATTCTTTGAACCTTCGTATCGGCACATCATATTTATCGCTTATCATATCCGCCATCGTAATACCTATCTTTATATACCTATTGGCTCGACGTAAGTATATTCGCGTTCGTGGTTCTTACTCATCTACAACGCATGTTAAAATAGAACAACGATTTGACAAATCGCAAATCTATTAGAATTACAATACAATTCTATGTTCTGGAATCATTTAAAATTCAAAATAGTTATGGTTCACGGATTGACAGTGGTCGTAGTTTAAGGAAAAAAAAAATATAATATTATCTCTGTAACATTATGCTGTCGTTCAAGACCTGTCGTTTTATTTACACTAAGTAGGGGCCTGAGCGGCGCACAAAGCCGATGCACGATAACTTTAAAAAGTATGACGTTCATTACGTATGCATATTGCTTATAATGAATAAAACAATTTGAATTCCATAACACACGACTCAACAATCAGATTTACTAACCACAACTCAACAAACAGGTCAACATAAAATCAATATTTGATTTGCAGCATAATCTTCGTTTATAGGCCCCTTCCGAACTTGGGATTGTTCAAAGCAGTTGAAATATCTTATACCATACTCGTCGTGCAAAATTATTTCGCAGTAAACATACTACAACGGTAATAAGGTAGACCCTATTCCCATCCAGAACAAATATTTATGCAATGAGCTTGATTGTTTTTTCCGTGTCTGAGTGTAACATTAGCTAATTAAGTACATATGTTTATAGAAACATATTATTGTATCTGTTGTTTAATAGCAGTCTTTAATAGTTACCATTATGCAGATTGTCTAACTTGGGATTAGATGGGCGTGTATGAAGTTGCCCAAAGATATTATTATTATTATTTAACGGGCACATGTTTGTGAACCTTTTAGCAGTGTTGATTATTTCTAGCAATGTAAAGGCTAGGATTAATTAATCGGTTGGCTTTATGTTCATATATATAACCGTTGTTATTTTGTTTCAGGTAAACCCGCTGCATACAAAATTCAATTACCGGTAAAACTTACAATGCGTTATTAATAAACATAATGGCTTCGCTCCTTGTAAACAACGGGAGAAATGGTATAGGCATAATAAGTTATTAAATGTATCGGATTATCATAATTCATTATTATCTACTACGATACTTGAGATACGTGTGTACGTGTTAACTGATTAAATTACAATTGACTACAATGTATCGTTATTAGAACAAGCCGTGTTATTGCAAGTTGAGGATTATTTTTAATTATAGTGAGGAGTATTGAGTAATGACAGTTCGGAATAGTTGAAATTTTTTGTTGTTGTAACCCGTACATCGTAACGCAAACAGTCCCAAGTATCGTATCTATTATTTATTTTATTTCGTTAAGGCTTAGATCATCTCAACATTTAGCGATACTTCCTTCATGCTATGTTCGTGTTTGATATTTTCCTTTAATAAAAGTAATTATTAGGGATATATTGTGAAACGTGAATTCTTACTATAGTAGCCTTCATTCTTTTCTATGTATGTATATAGATGTTCATAGTTTTTATTTCTTCGAATTTATATTTCGAATAGGTTTCTTACGTATTATAAGTGTCTAGTATGAAAAAAGGATGTCTGCTGATTTATTTCCTAGGCAATCTTTATACATCTCCAAACTGGGAATTGTCCGTCGGGGCTGCGCGCGCACCTTTCTCAGAGCGCAGGACGCACCCTCTAACAGCCTTATAAATGTTCAGATGTGTCTTTCTCTAATTTAACGCATTAATTACACTGAAAAACAACTATAAAATCTTCAAATAAATATACGAAATATTTTGTCACAATAAAAACAAAATGTTGTATTATATACGTGTATTTCAATTTTAACATGTCTTGTTTAGAAAGACACTTGTAGAGGTTTAAATAAATTGTTTGTATAAATTTTGAAAGTTTAGTATCATAAGTTACATTTCTAGGAGAATATCGCAAATTAAATAGAAAGTAATCGATACTGGCAGGGTCGTGTCGTGCCCTTTGTGAAATCTACATACACTTCAGTCGCCGATAGAGGCCGTAACGTATCACGGCACATCAGGCTTTGCCGGCGACCACAGCGCAGGGCACCCCCTTATTATCCATCATACACTTCCAAAGATATTATTGAACCCCTCTTTCTGTACGTACAAGGAGTGATTATATATTTTGTCGGCGATTCGGTAAGTACATTCGTTTGTTAAATCATATTCATCCGATGCTTCAGCGCACTTAGAATATTCTAGTACGACCACGTTCGATATTTCACTTCTTGTCATTGGAATTACGCGGTGTGTAATTACTAGTTTGCTTCGAAATATTGATCGTGTACACTCCCACTAGTAAAAATAGTGTGCACACCGCTCACTTCACTGTGACTTTGTTCCATTCGTATCGACGTAATGTGGCACATACGAGAATGGTGCCTGTCTGTCTGGAATCATACAGATAGATAGCTCTGTAATATGGCTCCTACGTACCTTCTCTTTTACTGTATCGACTTTTAGGTTCTTTTAGACGAATATGCTTCTCTGAACTGCCGTGTCGTCTAGTAAGGTTTGCCCAGCTTAGCTCACTTATCGACCGGTTTCGTGTGGTTATGAAATGCGTAGATACTTCTGTGTCCGATTTTATTGACAATGAGATTACCTAAATCCTCGTTTCGTGACGCCGATAAGTAAGTGGAAAATTTGAGACACAGATTAAAAACAACAAACGAAAGGCAATCATTTGTAACTACGTAATTCATGTAGCGAGCTGGTTATTTACATCACTACGTGGGTACGGACAGTTGATCAATAAAAATTAAGATTTACACCTATCATAAAGGCACGATGTTTACGTTTAAACTGTTAAGACGAATTAAAACATTGAGCAAACAACGTCACGGATTAAAGTTTTATCGACCCTGATATTAATCGCGTACATTATACTTATATTAATTGATCAAGATCAAATGGATATAAAATATTGTTTATTATTGCTTCGTTGTCCTGTTATCTTTTTTATAGTCTCTATTACACGTGGGCGAGTAAAAGGAAATTAAATTTGGGTATGAGTCAAGTGGCGTCACCGTTTTATCGCCAATTGGGACACGAGCAATAATTGCGGCTACGCTCATTAGAAATTAGACCCAGCCACTAGTCTATAGCACTTTTTGCTTATGAGTTCATATACCTACATAGAAATTATTTAATATTTTGAGTATTGTAACAGTTTTACGAAATACATAGCTTATAGTAAGAGTAAGTTAAAAAGACGAATAAATAAGACGTATAAATGAGAAAGTACATAGGCAACTGAATTGTTTTCGGCCTTTTTATGCTGTATGTGTATATTTCTAGAAACTTTCTTGATTTCAAAAGTATCTCGGGCTCAACCCAACTTTATTATTTCTAAATTAATTAAATAAATAAAGTACCATAACCCTATTTGTCTTTTATCTACATAACTATTTATCAACATCCTAAATAGATAGCATTTAATATAATATTATGATCCATTTAAGTGCCCTTATATCGTGCATATTATTTTGTTACGCATCGATCCTCGTTTAATGGGTTTATTTTCGTGGCTGTTATCTTTGTTATAAAGGACGTGAAGTGAATTATAATAAACCACTTACATTCAGTCACCGCCATTTAGGATATTGTATAATAAGTTGTTAAGTAAATATTTTATTATTGGTAGTTTTTCCCATCAGAGAGTCAAACCGTAATAAGTGTTCTTTAATTTATTGAATTCTATAAATTCAAGGATGGCATATATAATATGAGTGCATTTTTTTAAACAGATATTATTTCTAAAAGAATATAAAGTATACAAGAGTTGTATACTTTATATAGTATACAACTCTTTATACTTTATATACTTATATATACAAGAGTTGTATACTTTATATAGAGTTTTAATTTTCATGGATAATAGTATGAATATATGAGTCAGCCTGTATCTGAGTCACAGGCGTCACAGCGTGGACTCACCCGACTGCCCACTTGAAGACGTATTTAAAATTTTACTGAATAATTGCTATCATTACATCTACCTACGTCAGTTGTTTAATCGTTGTATACATTTCAAATACTGAAAAATTATCTTCCAAAACAATCTACCTTCCATTAAACTATTCGCTTTTTTGCTAAACTTGTTATTTGTGTAGGTACTCGTAAGTATAAATTATAGAATGAATCACCTAATATTTCTATCAGTATAATCAATGCTTATGGTATTTATTACAACATAACATTACAAATGAAAATGCACCAGTTCTTCAGATGTTTAGGTATTTTCTAGCATTGTAGAACAATAAGTTATAAAATATTATGTTATAGTTACTTATATGATACACAATCGACAAGAATACGAGTCGTTCGATTTATTTTCGAGACAATTTAGTACAGATTTTACGTATAATCTGTACAAAAATAAACGGGCTTTTGGCCAAAAAAAATTCTTTGTCTATACCTACTTATCACAGAATTTATGTTCTTATCATATTTATGTATTACATTATATGAACTTGAAGCCTTTTGGACATTGGTCATTGACTTCCTCGACTTTTTGAGATTAATATATGTTAAATTTAAACGAATGTTTCCTATTAACATAAAGAAACTAATTGGTTCATATTATTTAGACACTATTGAATGTTGGTAAATAAATAAATTATATTTAGGACTATCTATACTTTTAATATTTATTAAACAGAAAAGATTTTATGGACATCGAAAATTCAAACAAGAATTGATTTTCTTTTAAACGCATTCGGCAAACTAAAAATAATAATTATCAATGTAAGCCGTAATCATATATAGGAATATTGCGATGTTTATGATTATAAATTGATATGAATTGCTTACCTGTTATCTTCAAGGTCGCCGCGCACGTAATAAATGCAAATTAATTAGATTACCTACCATCGTACTATCTCTGTGAAGCACTGTTAGCCTGTCGGGATTGCAAGTCGCAAAGGATTTGTCAGCTTAGGCAAAATTTTGTGGGTCGACATGAAAATCTACCCTTCCCTGCAGTGCCAAATCGGCTTGAGACAAATTGAAAAAGTTAATAAAGAAATTATAAAACAGCAATAAAAAGTTAGCAAACCTGATCGTGGCAGTAGCTATTGTGTATTACAAAAAATACAGAAGTTGTACGTCTATTCAAGTAACTAAACTTTCATAAGTTATTGCATGTCGAAGTTTTCCGTCTAATGCCATATAGATACCGGATAGTAAACCTGATGTTTTACCAGTTAATGTGAGTATAGAAAAACAAACAAGTGGCATAAAAAATAAAATTTTATTTTCGTAGTAAATGTACACATATTTCTTAAACTTGTGATGTATTATTACTTATATACTAGCTTACAATAATCGTTTTATTCGCATAATTAGGAGATCACAATAGTTTCAACAGTAATAACTAATCTACACACCAAACACCAAAGAATCCGACTAAGATTAAATTGGATACGTTAGTCCAGTTTAAAATAACTTAATTACAGTCCGGATAAAACATAAAACACGTGAAATGTGTAGTTTTTTTAGACTGCCTGTTCAATACATTTTTGCAACGCACAACTTTTATGATCGAAACAACTCGAATATGTATTAAAAAACGAAAAGGTCAAAAACACTAAATTCAATATATTATATTGAAGTGAAAATATTCAATGAAAAAAGTACGTATCTACTTAATTTGATAAATTTAAAATTTACGTTGCAACATTAAAACAATAAAATAGGTACCTACTTTATTGTTTAGAACATAAGTTATTCAAGAACACATTTAAAATAATTAAAATGTAAATTATTACCTGTAGTAACATTACAAATCTAAAATGCTTGACGCAATGGAATACATTTTCTCATAAGATGAATGTATATTGGCCAATATTTTTTGTTTAACATTACAATAACAATGAACGTTTATACGTATTATGCGCAGTTTTTTCACCGTTTCTTGAATTCTCATGTCATTTATATTGGCTCGCGTCCCTCTCAAACATACCGCGGCTCTCTGATATTTACGTATATGCTTCTAATAACGCAATGATTTATTTTTATTTGACTTACATTAAAGTCCGTAATTCGACAAGATGGCACCTTGCCATTTGGAAGTAATTTCGTTAGTATTAACCAAACAGTTAATATAGGAATGTTAACCGACTCTTTTGGTGAAGTAGTCTCTGGTTCCTTCTTCGACTTGTGGTGGCGGTGTCGCAGGAATTTCGTGCTGAGGTTTTAATAGCCAGGGGCTCTCGGTCTCCTGTTGAGGACTGCCATCGCTTCTTCTTTGGTTAGCAGTAGACAGCGTCACGTTCAGGTGCGGCACCTGTGTTTTGGGGCACGTTGGCGGCCTGTTGGACTTCGAATGCATGTTGTCTGTAAAAACAAGATTTGTTTAAATAAACGTATATTTTGGCTATATAAATTACCGCTTAAGTGGAAAAACACTTTAAATAATTTATATATACCTATACATCATCTGTATTACGAATTTATTTTAAAATTATGATTTAAAACACAATAACACAAAAATGTGATATTAAATGACAAAAGCATACAAGGAAAAATGTAAATTATATAAAGAATGCTTTCAACTTCCTCAGTGATATAAATTATGACTAGATACTAACAATGGCTGGTAAACTACATAAAGGAGAGTAAGAAATTTACAACGATCCGAAATCATAAAGAACATTCCAACGACATCGACGTATTGGAAATATGTATAACAATTCTTACTTTGATAATCCACGTTTATATTGATGTTATCCAACCGCGAATTGATAACGTCCACACTGTCTACAAACATTTGAAATATATGTACGAGTAGGTATAACCGCTGCGCACTTGAGTGGCCGAAGGTTTGATACGAAATGCGCGGCGGCATTTAACTGCCCACGTTTATATGGAATCTGAGTCACATTTGGCAAGAGAAACTCCTCGGCCCTCGTCCACGTCATCATTGGACGCTGACGATTGTATGACGCCAGCGCTTTCCGCGCTCGCTCCAACATCGTTACGTTCGCTGCTTAATGTGCGTGAGGAAAATATGTGATTAATGATTATATTGAAATTAATAAATTGCGATAACATCTGAATATATGAATTACTCTAATCATACATTACCGTTAATTGTTATAATAGCTAAGATAAACAACTTAAAATCTGCTAAGAGGATTGTGTTGAAAAATAAAAACAAATATTCCAAGACCAGAGTAAATGATTCATTTATAAATAAAATTATTGAAACCACCGATCCAAACCCAACAGACTCATAGATTGGAAGGACGATACTAAAAGTGAAAACGCCTACAAGTTACATCCAATCCCATCCATACAAACAGGTTGTAACGGTAGAGGGGAACAGTTGTAAGACGCTAGAATTAATCCCAAACAATCTTTTAAATCGATTTTGTCCATGCGAAAATAAAGGATAAGTATTAGTAACAATATCTTAGGAACATTATTAGCATTCTTTTTGGGTAGTCCAAACGCCGAAAGTCAATATCAACGCTAAATGAACAATTTGATGTGGATTGTGTTTATACAGCCAAGTCTGATATATAATAATATGTAGTTTGATAAAATTCTTTGGGAGAGTTATTGCGTTAGTATGTAAATGAATAACAACAAAAAGTCGGTAGTCGGTGCAATTTCATAAAACCTCTGTATTTCATCTGCTTCGTTGTACAATAGATATTTATAATATACATACCTATTTATACATATTTATACATAGTATACCTATTTATATGTCATCCGATAACTACAATCATTTTATGTGCAATACGAATATGTCAACTGTAAAAACAATAAGTGTTTGTAATAGACGTAATAAATACAATACTAGTCCTGATAAAGGCTGTTAAGAGAATTCCGTTTAGTTGGAACCCTATTAACAGTTTACACATGTAGTCAAAGTTTAACGATGTGTTGCTCATCAAATTAACCAATTAACAAAGAAATCGTGAATCTGTAGTTATCTTGTTTCACACTGGCACAGTTTCATCATCGTAAAATGTGGTGGTCACACTATTTGTTCCCATGGTATATAGGTACCTACTTGATTTATTGTTTTAATCGTCTGCTAAGAAAAAGATAAAAAAAAACATTTCGGTGAAGATTTATGTTGTGCTGTTATTGTACATGTATAAACGCTCTTGAAAATGAAAACTAAAGTTCATTTACGACAACGATACCCAGAATTCTGTTGCCCATGAATGTGAAGAGATTTCCTTTGTCTGTCCATTAGTTGTGAAAGCGTAGTCACGGTTACGAAAACAGAACTACCTTAATTTCGTCGGTTATTTCGATGAGTGTTCCAATGAATCACTCAAATTATTTATCGTCTTTTTCTTAATAAACGAGATTTTAATGCTACATATATCTGTTTTTGAAGCTGAAGGTAACAAAATTGTAGAGATTTCTATAGACGAATATTTATCTAAATCAGATTCTAAGAGTTGAAAAGCTGCCTTCTGTGCTAACTACATACTACGCTAACTACTGTAAAGGTAGAAACCTTTACACCTATACTTCGGTAAGCGCAAATAAATAAATTAGATAATTGATTTTTGATAATTAAAATTGAATGTCATATCTCTTCAACAACCTTGCATTAAAATACTATGATTATAAAGAATTCAGACTTAAAGATTTCAGAAGTTAAAACGTAACTATTAACGTTACGTTCTATATACGTAATAGATTGATGAGATTAGTTTAGCTTTTTAAAAGTTGTAAATTAATTGAACGAACAGTAAAAATTAAATTAGCATAAAAACTGATCTCAAAATATTTTCAATTTAGTTCATATGCCATTACACGCTATTATATTTTTCTGGTTTTGAAATGTCAGTAGGTACGGACAAACTTAATGAAACATTTTAATAATGCAATACACGAAATGTGCTGCTTTCTACATCGTTGCATCTTATTATATATAGTTATTTTAGGTATTAATGTTCAGAAAATTCGAAATCGTGCAGTGTTAAAGTAAACGACGTAAATAGTTTATATACACGCTTCTACATTTAAGAAACATTGCTAATGTATTGTATCACGTATGTATAGCCGTTAATAGCGGTGGCGAAGATTTATTTCGAAGAAAGAATATTTTTCATTGCACATCCACATTGTTTATTTTGTTATTATAGCGACACTTAGTTTATGAACACGTAGTATTGGCCGTGGTAGTGGCGTCAGTTGCGCACGGGTACCCTACGCATTTTATGGTAGCGGGCTTTGCGTGAAGTTCTGGAAGCTAATAAAAATTTATTGTCTTTATAGTTTCAAGGGGAGATATCGCAAAAAGGCAACCCGCCATCGTTCGAAGATTATGACATAAAGACCTTTGTTTACTGCTCTAAGAGTATAAACGTTTACAGTAGTTAAGCAAAATATGGAACAAGTAACAAGTAACAACGGGAGCCGGGTAAGCTTCATGGCCGACATGAAAGCACCGAGTGTCAATATTAACAATCCAGCACCCCGACACTATTAAATGAACCTAATACACATACCTACTCGAAACTGTACAATTTTTTTTCTACTATAAAAGGGGCTAAAATGACTGTTTACTTTCGCTATTTCTTGTCGATTGTTTTTCAAAGGACAGTTTCACAATTCTGCCATTCCCATATTTAGGGCGTATTTGCAAAGTTAAGATAACGATTAAGAGACAGCGTTTCAATATGCATGAAACATTGCGTAAGCTACATAATTATGATAAAGCCTCGAATTTTACGTGTCTGATGACTAAACAATTGGTTGTAAATTAAATTGAAACAATGACAAATTGCATACACGTATTAATTTAATCATTAGTATAGGTAATGACGTGGATTATAACTTGATTCCACGAAAACTTCCATGCGATTCATCGAACGACTTTTGTGTTTCTACATAAGTGTTATCATTTTTATCCTTGAAGAGTGACGTTCGTGTACAGTCAGTATCGTACTAAGTCATGTGTGACATTAATCGTTTTAGTCTACTGCGCCTTAGGACTGTTGCGGCAAAACAATGCATGTATCGCAAAATTTTACAGTTCTTTTCATGTGATTTCAACAACGTACATCGACGAAGCCCGTTATGTAACAACGTATGATCACGCGACCGCTGTACCTAACGGCCTTTGTCGTAACGTATGGGTAGCATAGTACCTATGATGTTATCAATTTGCTGCTTGCTGGCTGTCATTGAGATATGCAACGTAGGTCAAATACATATAAAGCGTGATGATGTTTTTTTTATTCTGCAATACTTAAATACGAGTATGTATAACGTTTACTGAATATATCTTATTGAGGAGTTATTTTATATGAACTTTGAATAAGAATAACGTAGCTTAAAACTAATATTTAAAGCAACAATTAATTATTTAGTTATAAAAATTAAGGCTCTCAATTGAAATTGAAGTAATGTACATGATGTCCCTAATTTATAGAGGTTTTAATGGTAGCGAAATATTTGTTGATGGTTTTTTTTTTCAATTCAAGTAATGTTTGCTTAGCAGTATATTCAGGGAATTGGTATATCCTCCGTCAATAATTCCCTGACCCACTAGCCGAGTTCGTGACACGTTATGTCTACAGGGCATTGCTCGATTTTTACTGGTGTGCGACTGAACGCGGAAGTACAAATTAATTTTCTTGAATAATGTACAAAAGAAAAGTTAGTCTCTGTCACGTGAGCGGATATTTTTTATTTAACATATTCAGTTTTAGGACAATCTTAAGTATGTTTATTTCTTTAAGACGTAATTAAAAACAGTAGTTTATTACAGAGACTCGACGTAGCATGTTTTTAGTAAAGCGAATAGTCTTAACCCTAACCTAACAAGACAACAAACGAAAAACATATTTTTGATTTCCATTTATTTGCTGTAATACACATTCTTAAATTGGTGCATAAAGTTACAAGACATTTAGCATTTTTATGACACAAAGATTTGTATAGTATAATATTTGCACGTGGAATATTCTGGATATTGGATTGTACGGGACTTACGAAATTAAAATTAGTTTCGATACAAATTTTATACACAAACTACTGTTTAACGTTTGAAGATTAGTTCAAAAACGAACAAGTAAAAGTCAAAGTCAATGTTTAGTCGATTTTCAAAAACATTTTTAAAGTCTAAGTCATATCCGGAATTTTCAAATCATAGAAAACAGTTGTTTAACGTTAAACCATACAAGCATTTGTGAGATCGGTGTGCTAGTACTTTATATATATTTGTCTGAACTATATTTTGGATATGTACATATACTCCAAGCGGGTATGAGTTGTGGCAGCACGGATGTCGCCGCCCCCGCCTCTTTGACTTGTTCAATCACCCTGCAATCTTGTATTGACAATATTTCGAATTGGTCCACCAATATCTAAGGGTTCTAACAACAATAATGTGTATGAAATTTTACACGTAAAAAATTCTGTAATATGAGAGGTTAACTAACGTATTTAGTAAAGTCCGGTTATGAAAAATATTGTAGTTTTATTCACTAGTCTTTCAAAGGTAGCACTAGTAAAAAGCGTTTTATTAAACGAATTCTAAAGTATTATATTCTATTCCTGTATTAATCATTTTTTTAGCATCTAATATAAAAGCGAAATAACAATCTGCTGTTTATTTTAAAGGCACCGGTGGAGAGCCGCCCATTAACCGGTCCAAACGGTTTCGAATCATCCGGATCTACTCAACTTCCAATTCGCCCACCTCTTAATCGAACGGATTCAAGGTCAACATTTTTACCTCAGTCACCCAGGCCTGTTACACCACTGCTGCAACAAAGACCTCAGTTTCAGCCTGGTGGTGCTGTTACTAGCCCACCTCAGCTTGGGCCTCGTATAGGAACACCTCCACCGAGGGGACCTTTGAGCACAGGTCCACCTGCTCCACAACAACCGCGTCCTCAGGTTTCTCAACAGCGTCCTGCAGGTCCTCAATCGGTAACACCGCAGCAAGGACTCAGGCCGCAACAGTCACCAACGTCCGTGCAACAGCCACAACGGCCTTTTGTACCGAACAATCTGCAGTTCGGTCCTAGGCAACAACCGCATATTAGTGGGGCGACTACACCAGACGGGTCTAGACCACAAATAAGTCCGCAACAAAACGGCAAGCAGGCTTCAAATTTATCAGTAAATCCGTCGATTGTGCAGCTATCAAGACAGCCATCGCAAGGCTCTTTAAAAAGCCCCGAGGCAAATAAACCAGTCAACCTGGATAACCAAAACGTTTCTAATGATAACCAAAATACTTCAAAGACCGAGAATGTTACTGACATTCCGGGTGTTCCAAAAGGGAGAAGTTTCAGCATTGCAGCTGTACCCGGTTCAGCAAGTCCATTCAAGATGGAAGATGATCGACGCAAATCTGTTAGTGTTATCGGGGGAAGAATAGATGATATGGGTAGCCGCAGTCCTGGGCTCAGTTTGATTCAAGAAGGCAAGGATAGCAAAGATAATGTCCGTGGTTCTGTAGAGAGTATTCGATCAGAAGCTTCGTATGATGGGGCCAAAGATATACCAGATCGTCCAGAATCCCGTCTGTCAGGATCCAAAATGACGGAATCATTTATGGGATCGCTATCGAACTTGAACTCAAAGAAGAAGTTAGATGATGATGACGACGTCATTCATCAAAATAACTCAACACCTTCCAAAAATGATACGTTGCAAACTCAGAATAAGGCAGATCTGTCTGATCGTTCACCATCGTTGACGCGTAGTGATGATTCTCCGGAACCTAAAAATGTATCTCAAAGCTCCGTAATTTCCAACAAGTCTCAAGGTGTAACACCAGAACCCCGACCAAAAACTCCCAAAATTGAGGTTCATCCAGGTCCTAAAGTAGACCCTATGAAAGAAGTGAAGCCAGTGATAACACCAAATAAAAATGTTCCGAAATCGCCTGTATTTGATTCTAGACCAGCTTCTGCAGTAGCTAAAAAGCCTACCGACTTTAATGCCGCTCTAATAACTACAGATTCTAAAAAATCTACTCCACGAAAGGTTGCGTCTAGTCCAAAAGCTCGTCCAAAAGGTATCTAATTAGGATTATTCTAGTTATTCATAGTAATACCTAGTTTTATTTAACTTTGAGATGATCTAAGCCTAATGTAGAATATGTAAATATTTGTGTTGGTTTCGATCTTTAAAATGTAATTTTTTTCTTAGATGGAGACAACGATAGCGGTGTCGATGAATCTACGCAAGGGAACGTAAGTAAATTCCATACGATTGAGTATTAACTGTTTATTTCGCTTAAAATAATTCTTACTAATGTTTATTATATGTAGGACCTAAATGGATCGCCAGGCTCTCCGAACAAAAAACTTCCAAGCAAGTTACCAACTAAGGAGAAATCCAGTAGCAGCTTAAAACCTAGCCTCTCCCGATCATCTAGCAAGAGCGCTACGGCAAAGACTCCTGAAAATCTGCAACCTGAAAAGAAAAGTAAGTTACGACGAAATTAGAGTAATACATCATTAATATTATTTTTCATTTATGTACCGTACATTTTTTTATTCTTCTGTTCTGTAACAATAGATGGTGACTGTTTTTATTTTAAAGGTAACCTTTTCAAAATACTTTAATGTACCTATTTAGTTGATTTTTGAAAAATTACAAAATTTTATTACTTGTCTTAATTATTTTCACAGAGGTTCCGATGAATAAAGTGCAGGTTGGTAGTGCGCCATCGCCGAATATAAAAGCTGTGAAATCAAAGATCGGTTCCCTCGATAACACAACCTATAAACCAGGCGGTGGAAAAGTGAAAATTGAGAACAGGAAAATTGACTTCAATAACGTGACACCGAAGATTGCTGCGAAAAACGATGGTTACACTCCGAGCGGTGGCAGCAAGAAGGTAGGCATGTTAATATTTATGAAAGCCTTGCTTATTTTTCGACGATTCAAATAATGAATAAATTTATTACGGGCTCGTTTACTAATGAGTGTATCGCGAATGTGGCAGATTTAAAAAAATATTACTAGTAATGGTTCAAAATTTCTTATCATTTCGTTTTCAATGAAAAAGAGGCTGCGATTTGCTCAATAAACCTAACTCCATGAGGTCGCAAGCAGATCTGTCATAGATAAATTCATGCTATTTTTAAATAATGTCTTATTCATTTCATTATTCGTTACAGATCACAACTACGAAATTGGAGTGGAATGCGAAGTCAAAGATAGGTTCGCTCCAGAACGCCACTTACAAGCCCGGTGGCGGAGACAAGAAGATCGAAACTGTTAAGCTGGATTTCAAAGAAAAAGCCAAGCCTAAGGTGGCTTCGACCGCGAACATCAACCACAAGCCTGGCGGAGGAGGTGTGAAGGTAATTGAACATGTTCATGTTGATGGTTCCGTTTCTAAAAGACCAAAAGTGAAAACAACCAGTTTTCTTTTCGAATATACCCTTGAGCCAGCCAGAATGCAATGTAATTGGAATACAAATTAAATCACTACAAAATAATGGAGGTTATTGAACGCAGCGAAATATTGAGTGGCGAAGGGAATAGGGATAAAAATTTCTTTCCATAAATTATTGGTTCTTTACTAACAATAACATAATAACATCTAAATTTCTCAAGTTTACAGCCGTGATAAATATCCTGAAATAGAGAACGAGAATCGAGTGTCGTTGTTCTTTTTAGTTTGTTAAATGGGCGTTACCCCGATGGAGGGCGTCGAACAAACCTTTTACTTTTCATTATTTACGCAGGAAGGTCAGTCTGGTACATCTATGTCATCCGGAATGATTTATTACACGTCAACAAGTTTATGAATATCGTTTAAATATCGCATCGAGTCTTGTACTCGTCACGCAAATTAATTGGGATGTGAATGATACACGGGTTTTTTTTTCAATTAAAGCAATAATGAATGGGCATGCGATATAAATACCGTTAGGATGATACTTCACGACGACTGCTATGTTCGATAACACGTTAACATGACTTGTCAACAAATAGTAAACCGATTGATGAAACTCGTGAAAAATAGTCATAAAGTTGAATATCGCCTGTAAAAACTATTAACGTTTTACTTGCACGCTAACCGATCAATAATAGTTTATGTATCTATAAATTTCATGTACTTATTACCAATGCAAATCACGACAGATGCACTAGATAGCTAGACTGTCAATGGAACTTTTCACTATAATTTATGATACACTGAATTCACTCGCATAGTACGTAGAATACCGAATGGCCTTAAAATCACAATCTAGGTACCATCTATACGTACACATGTCTCTTGCGTATAGTTACACTAACATTAATTTATTTTATAGTTAAAAAGAGTCTCGTAATCATAAAAAGTTGTAAGCAAGTAAAATATTCCAATGACAAAGACAGTATTACGGGACTCTTTATTTTTATAATGCTTTATAACGTCATTAGGTATATTTAGCGCACGCTCACTTTTCCGAACAGATTGAAAACCAAAAATTGGATTTCAAAGCCCAAAGCAAGGTGGGCTCTCTCGACAACGTGAAACACAAACCAGGCGGCGGTGACGTCAAAATATTTGACGACAAAGAGTACATCAAGCAGGTCGGAGGGCAGTCTCCGCTCCCACATAGTCACAATCAATCACGACAAGAGGTAAAGCACGCCAGCTGCGTGGGTTTCTCCATTCTGTTTTGTTTCGTTCCGTTTAGTTGCCTTTCGGTGGAGGGTGATACCGTTATCGGCCGTTTATCATTTTTCATTTAACTTTCATCCATTTTTTTGTTTCAGCCCGAGTACTTATATACATATTATTGACTTTTCTATTATTGAGTTTTAAGGTATTTGTGGTGGTATCCGTACTGTGTTGATTTTTGTTGACTAACTCTAGTTTTTGGTGTTCATTTAATGTTATTTAGTGTGACTGCTTTTTAATAATTAAGTTTGATTATATATAGATATTCAATTATCGATTTTACGTATTTGCTTTCAACACAGAATTTAGTATTGATTTAATTGTTTTAGAGTCCGATTCCGCCGCCGGTGCAGCCTCCGAAATCGGATGAGAATTTGAATCAACCGTGCTAAAGCTACTCGCATCGGTTTTCTACAATCGACACTAATTTTTATAATAAAAGTCCAAACATTTTCTACATTTTTAATTTGTCGTTGTTATATACGTTTATTACAGTTCACGATATTTTAGATGTACCGTTTGTGTCGAGCGATAATGCCAGTTTTGTCATTACCAGCCACCCGCTTGTCATTGGAAACTAAACTTGTTTGTCAATAACGTAGCATATCTTTTTAGACAATACCTTTTGATGAAAATACCATTGGATATATTTACCTACATAAATGTAATATTAATAGACCCCGTAGTTTATTGACAAAATAATTAAATTGTCTTTACTCTATATATCTGTTGAGTGTTATCATTAGAGGATCATGTTTTGTGCCAATAGATATTAGTGTATATGTAACACTTTAGTTGCCCGCTTGTTACAAAATGCAAGTTTCATTATTATAAATATGAATCAGAAATGTTATCGTCACCATTAATAATTTATTG
>DWEM01000561.1:0-18106 GCA_018245935.1 Agara belti belti
ATTTTTCCGTGTCGTTACTGTGTATTTAGTGATCAGTTCTCGTTTTTTTTTATTGGACCTCATGTGTGTTTACGAGGTTTACATGCGGTCAAAATAGTATTATTATTATATAGCAATACTAGCCTTGCCCGCTTCCTCTCGAGGGGCAAATTATAACTCAGGCATTAGAAATATTATTTTTATAAAAAGTCAAATGAAGTACCTATAGTCTAGTTAGCATCCTTAAAATGGTAAGGGATATTTTTTTTAAATCGTGTATCCGTTGCACATATTTTTAAATGATGATTAAATTGAAACAAAAAACATATAGAAGTATGGATGAGTACGAATAAAATTATTCTGTGATTTTGAATAGTAATCTCTTAACATTAAGAAAGATACATTATTCGTAAGTTCCAATTTTGGAGACGTTTTGACTCAAATATAGGTTATGCGAAATGTACTGTGTAATAAATTGTACTTTTAAATCCCACCCCGTCTTAACCCGTATCTCGCCGCGGGGTGTCCGCCGGCCGCAGCGAACGGCGGCTAATTGCCGAAACCAGCGCTGAGCCGGCTTAACCCGCGACCACCGGAGCCCTATCCATGACAATGGGGCTCCGGTTTAAATGACTTGAATCCCATTATAGGCTTTATTGTTTCAGCTAAAATATATATAGGTATACGATCTCGAATTGAACGAAAGAAATACCACCAATATTATTGGTTTTTAATAATATTTAATTTTATTAGAAATCAAGATCACCTGATCAACTTCATATTACATATCATTAATTCATTTTCATATCCTACCGTAAAAATGTCTGACATTTTTGATATTGATTTTTTTGTATTAAAGTTACATCCCATTTTCAATTAATTACAAAATTTATATTAATAGGTGTGAATGTAAATTCTTAGCAAACTAACAGTAAATTACCTTGATATAAAAATTCATCAAAAGTATAGGTACTGCGTGGAATCTAAAGTCAGAGCTCAACATCGATATTTATTAAGGACGGTATGTACTCGTAAATATACATCAAAAGTATGTTTAATGCCGACACAAGAAGTAAGGTCATAAATAAAGCTGGTATTCAATAAGTATGGATTGGAGGCAGCGCCGCCGAGGGAATATTAAGCCTCATCGATCGAGGAGGGGCTAAAATTATTAACCACTACTGGCACGACGTCGCGATTATTTTAACATTGGATTTGGAGGGAAAATATCTACTTTAGAAAATGTATTACACCGAGCGATTTTATGTTATCGCGCGAGTTTAATGGAATTGGGTATTTCATGTTTATTCACTTAAACAAAAACGTTTTATATTTACGTAATCGTAATCAGCCCGTCTTTTCCATTTTCTATGGTATACCTGAATCCTTTTTGAATCAGAATCACATCGAGGAAAAAGACTTTATTCGCCTTGTTAGAGAACTTAAAGTGGCAATTCGCTAGCGAAATGTATTGCATAATATACATTTCAGTAAGCTGTCGATCTATCTCTCTCTCATGCACCATCCATCACCAAACTAACGAGTGCTAACTGGACTAATATCACGAACGGTCTCATTCCTGCACTCCTGTTAGAGGTCGTTCGCCAATACGCTGGGTGGCGGCGGGCGGTCGCGACGGCCGCCTGCACGATCGCGCTCTCTTCAGATAATAAAATGAATGACAATCGGTGCCAGTGCATCACAAAACTTACAACAATACGCTATAGATCTACGTTTCCGTATAAGTTACATCGAATTAACCGCTTGCAGATGGTCATTACTTGCCATACGATTGTTCAACCTAAAAGGGTCTTGTGAACCATTGTACATTAATTACTCGGGGGCCCGACGGACCCGCCTTTTCGTGCGGGAGGGTTGAATAGCGATATGCTTTTCGAGGACCTGTTAGATTCCTTTTGAAGGGTTGCAGGGTAGATGATTGTAGGCTTTTACGGTCGGTCGTTGAAATGATCGATAACGTAAGGCCGGGAGGGGGCAACGTGCGAGCAACTTCTTTTAGCTAATATAACGTTTTTAATGTCTCTACTAAAATATAGAGATGCTAATATGAATGCAATGAATAATATTTGCTGCAGTGAACGTAAGAAGATTAATAAAAATTAAGTAAAATAATAAATTGAAATGTATTCCATAAGTTCACCGACTGCATTGCATTGCATCCTCTATATTGGACCTAACCCCAGATGTACTAAATAAACAACTCGTGTTCACTTTAGTCTAGTTAAATATTAATGTTAATTTTAATATTTAAACGCTGTAGAAGACGAAATATGGATTGATCTAACAAAATCTTTAAATATTTTATTTTTGTCCGTTACAACAGTATTATAAAGGTGTCATCGTAAAGGGTTTAAATAAATAACTAGACTCCCTTATTCCGAATCGTCCCGTTTTCCCCCAAACACGCCGCAGCGAGCGCCATCGTTCAAAATTAAACGTATAACTGTCACGCAAATGAAGTATTAAAATGGACGAGCGAACACAATCAGCGCTGCTGCATAATGCAGCCGTGACCGCACGTACCGCCCGCTGTAACGTAGTAATACTCAAGTGTTACCATCACTACTTTCAACTGTTTTATCTTTTAATATTTCACCTTTGTTTATGAACGGAACGAGCTTTTCTTTGTTTCTTTTGTTTTTTCTATGATATTTTTATTGGCCGTTAGCCGACATTCGCGAAAATGACATAGGTACACATGTGTAAATCCCCATATTCGTACTAATTTACTACGCGTCATTTGAGCTACTAAACGGTTGAGATATATTCTGCAATTTCATTAAAAAGCATTGACAATCGTTTAGTCGACACTACAATGACATACATAACGCAAAACGCACGGAAAGTAAGATACAAAAAGGAAAAACAACTATAATCCAATTCCATATTAAACCGTTCTCAGCGTACCGCAGGCGGCTCTCGTTCTCGCCGCTATGAATTATAATTCAGTGAAGTTGCCAGTAATTAAAATGTTGAAACACTTTGACAATTCGCACTTTGCTTTATTTTCGCCGGAATCCCAAATTGGACCTAATTAGGCTTCATGGGCCTCGAGGGCTTCGAATAGGCACATTGAAACTGGAAACTAGGTTTTGGTTTTCATTACGAACGGAATTCTTAAAGAAGTCTTATTTATGAATATCATGATACATTGTTTTTGTTAATATTTAAGATGCTGTATTACACCGGACGTCATGGAAGACGGTACTCATTGACACCCAAAATACTACCACGACTATTGAGGAGGGTCGCTTCCAACCAACCTTTGTCGTGAAAAAGCGATGAAACTTCTGAACTCGGAGGGCGTGAACTGATCGCAGTTGCTTTGGCCTCCTCTCTCTCTTCTGGTGTATGTACACTGATATTATAAAGAAATTAAGTTTGTTTATTTCTTTCTAGAGGGTAATCTATGAACTTACGGAATCGATTCTATAAGTATTTTTAGTAATAGGTAGAGAATTTATTTCTCATTATCATAGGCCTCTTTTTTGATTCTGACAAAGAACTAACACATATTATAAAGAAGTGATCCATACTTGATGATATTCTATAAACACTATTCTACTGGGTGCCTTTAATAATCAATACACACAAAGTGCTGCTACAAGCTGCAATACAAAGACGCTGATGCATTTCGTGGAAGCAGAAGGTGCTGGAAAAGACTGTCGAGATAAAACAATACAACCCAAGAAATAACGTCTAAGCACTCAACATTACTTAGTTTCTGAATATATAGAAATCTTACAGATAGTGAAATAAACTTTCATCTGAAACACCAAAAGTGCTAGTGGAGAAACTTTGCTCGGTGCGTAGTAACTTTTGAAAGTTTTCTATTATACAATAACATGACATGATTTAGAAGCTAACGGCTCATTGCATCGCTGGCTTTGATCTCGTTCATGGCTAAATGCGACGACTATCACTTCATATGTCTCTTTTTTGTTTAATGGAAAACAGAAAAAGAGCATATAATACCAGTTATAAAATATTGTCTTTTCTTCTATGTATGTACATGTGATAAGACAACGTTTAACTCTGGTCTCGTCAGAAGGTAAGCTCGGAGAGTCCGAAGATTGTAGAAAATCTTTTACCCTTTTACCTCTCTCTCAAAGAATTGTAATCAATATTTCTCGGAGAAGATATACACGGCGTTCCCGAGAATCCTACTTACCATTCATGTCTACCGTTTAGAGGTTATTACGACGAGCAAAAGTATATAACACCAAATAAAAATAAGTCAAACAAATCGAGAGGGAAATCACAACGTTTCAAGAAAAACTTCACCACGGAACTTGAGAAAATAAAATTGTTTAATCGCTTACAAAGAGAACTTAGAACAAACTTGCGACTTTACGACTTTCAATTTACTTTTCTTACCAATCTATTTACTGGCAATTTTCTGTAAATTTATTTATTTGTAACAGTTTCTATAATTAAGAAAAAAGGTTTATTTGTGAATCAGTCTTTGGAACAAACGTAGGTCCTACCGGGTCAAATTAACATAATAATGCTCCGTAAGATATAAAATGTTGTAAAATAGCGATGTGAAATTTACCTATTTATTAAATTTTTTGTCTCTATATTTCTTCCCAAAGGATGTTTAACTTGCCAGATGGTAACTTTTGTAGGACTTCTGTGACTTCTCTATGAAACTTCTGTGTTCTTTGACCGGATGCAGCGAGTGAAACCAAGAGCTCCGTATCTCAAAGACACTGCCACCTTTTCACACAAAGCAATAAACTCCCCGGGTATATTTTAGCGAGTTATCTATAACATTTTAATATTACAGATTTCCTTGCTGAACCTTCATAAACCTGAATAAACTTTTCCCGAAACGCAACATTATAATGAATGAATGAATGTATAAATGTACGAATGGAGGAATGAATGAATTCAGAACCGTGCGTACAGGCGGCGGAGTCAAACGGCGCCGTCGTTCGCCGCTCGCCGACGTGGCACGCCGGCTGAATGTATGAATATATTAACGAGGCTGTTCTTGCTAGCCCCGTGCAATGTCGCCATGCATGCATCGAGAAATGAAGGAGGGAAAGTTTACATAAAATCGTTAAGTCGTCAGTGCGATAAGATGTCGAAACGTTTGAAATTTAAAAAGTAAATAACGAAGACGGTCAGTTATTTGCTACTTGACCGCTGACGACTCGGTGATTTAGTCGTGGTCATTTAGGGCAGGTTGCACATACTCGAATGTGTGATCGCTGTATAGTACATACCTACATGTTAGCCTTTTTCGAAAATAAACAAATCTTTATCTGGAGTGCGAATCGAACCCACGACCTCGAGTTGGCAGTCAGGTTCTCTAACCGCTACACCGAGAGGGCCGCAAAAGAATCACTAAATAGATGATCGTGCAATTAGCGTCATCAGTAACCTGTTTCCGTCCGGAAACAATGAAACATAGATCGCGACCGAACATCGTAAACTCGTAAGTACTCGTATTGTATTTGCATTTGTCGAAAATACGTGCAGATTTTCTTTTATCGAAACTTAAAAATAACGACAATTCTGTCGTCGCGAGTCTGCATCGAACAGCTCGGAACGGGCGCTCGTTTTGGTCTCTTTCCAAACTAGTTAGATGGCGAGTTCGAACGGAATCGCTGCTGCTATTTTAATATCGCCCAACTTTCCAAATATTCAACAGCCTTGTACATTTTCGTAGTCGAGTAAAATACAATCGGAGTTTCTACTTTGGGGCCAATAAAATGAAAATGTAACTTTAATAAATGGAATCGCATTTTTAGAGCCGCGCGGGCCGGCGCAGCGCGTTTTAAATTCTCGGTGCTGGCGTTACTTGTTGACGTTGCAAACGCGAAGCGGTCCGGGGAAAGAACACCAGATGGGCGACTACACCGGGACGTGCATGCAGTTTATTGTTTTTGACCTTTGCTGTGACTTCTATGACGTTGGTGATAAGAAACAAATACGTGAAAAGTAGACAGCGCAAAACAATCGAAATAATATAACCTAGTTCACCAATAAAGAAAACTCGACTTTCAATATTTAAAATTACTAACCCTCCCTTCGCTATATATTTATAAAATCGCCACTCTCGCAAAAAGGACGTTGAAAACTTAGTGACTTTAATTTAAAAAAGAAATAAAAGTAAAACTGTGCAATAGCTTCGAGCCAAACTTTTCAACGTAATGTACTCGTATGTGGTATGGGACCCAATTTACAACAAAATAAGAAAGCTTCCAGCCGACATCCCACTGGCTTCACACTCGCGGTCGATTATAAGCAAACATGGTCTATGAGCCAAACGGGTGCATTCGTCTAAGCGCACGAGTCTTCGTAGCGTTTATAATTATTTGCGCACGCTGCACTTTGTTACATTTTCGTCATATCTTTCAGATAATACTCAAGTTCCCTGTATTGCGTACCGTGACAAATACACATTTCGAATGGTCAAATTTGAGTTTTACCCCGAGCGAAGGGCGCGGAAACGGTTAGTACGCGAATAAAATTAAACCAAACTCATTATCTTTACATGAGGGGAGAACAATAAACAAATCACACCCTTAGGAAAGGAACCGGAGGAGGGAACTAACAAAGTTCATTCGCTATATTTGCCGGTCCCCAATATTTTGATAAGACTCGATCAAACCGGATCACCCCGAGCTGTGTGGACTGCCAAGTTATTACTCCTATAAACACATTTCACGAAAATAAATAATTGCTCGGTTCCGCACCTCATTGATGTGTCAGGAAGACGGATGCGGAACCCGCCCGCCCATCGATTCCGCCTTTGTCGGATTTTATAACAAAATCCTCCTACTCAGTATATTTTGCTGAAATAGTGTGTCGGTGAAATGTTTATTTTGTGAGGCGTATTATTAACATGTCGGTTGTGGCTCGTAAAGTGTAAGAATAAGGGATATTTAAATTTTTTATAAGGACATCCTGCTCAAAGAACTCGATATTAAGTTTTACTGATATAAAAAGAAACTACAAGCAATATTAATAATGATATCTTGAAGCAATTTCATATATGGTCATCTAATTCTTAAATAAGCAGAGGCTAAGTGATGTCAAACAGAAAACTGATAAAGTACATATATTACAAACTTATAAATGCGTACATTTGTATGTATATCAATAAATTAAAACCCAGATAGAAAAAATACCAAGAGAAAGTAAAAATGGTTCAATGTAAAAAAAATTAAATGCTGAATTCTTATTACCAACGCGTAGGAATAAAAATCCTCACTTTTCCTCAAATCTGATGAGTAATCCCCAGTTTAAAAAATATTCTTTAAGCCTACTTTGGAACAATACTTAACACGTCGCCGAGTCCCCCAATGTGAGCCAACGAGAATCTTTGCTTCTTTACAAATATATTTTGCTCTTAACCCAACTGTGCGATGTTCAGAAATAAGCCTTACGACTTTCACTTTAAGGAATATTAATAAAAGTTTTGCTGTTTATAAAATGAAACGTTCAAGGGTCTATACGCATTCCCGATGATTTCCAATTACTGACATTTCAATGTCTGTCTCCCGTTTGACAGAAATTATCTTTTGAAGGGAAAATTGAAAAATCCTTCTTCCGAGAGATCGCTTTTCAGACGGTTATTTCTCAATATTTCAGTGTTCTGGATAAAAGATGCGATTTGATATCTGTCTTTTCTGATCTTTATTATTAGAAATATCATTTTGAATTTACAACCTACGCACTGGCGTATGGCGTTAAAAATCTGCCAACACACAGTTGGCCACCCAGACGAACCATTGGCGGCGTTTTCATTACAGAGGGTCGAGACAGGGAATCAATTGTAAAGTCGCAGTAGATCGTCGTGACGAAATATAAAAATTGTTATTTAATTAAGCGACCAATATGTCAGATACTGGCTGATACTTGAAAGTCGGAAGCTTCCGAAAACGGTATATATGCACAAAGAGAATGATCAATGTAGAAGATGCACGTCACGTCCGAAACAACACGGATATTTGGGAATCGGAGCTCGTTGCCTGCACCGATAGCGAAGAGCCTCGATGGCTCCGAACGGTACATTGAAAAATGAATATCAACATTAGGAGCGAACGAGTCGTTTGAACAAATTTTCAGGGTAATTTGTAGAAAGATCGAATAACACGTATCCATCTGCCTAATGATCCATTCAACAATTCTGTTAACTCATCTCTAGAGCCCAGCCTTCGGTGGCCTCCCTCGCCTCTCTGCGGATAAGGTATATTACACATGAAGCGTGAAAACGCTTGATTGAAACCGCGACATACGACAACATTAGTTCAGGAGGAGCCTAAGGAGAGGCTGGATAGAAACAGAAAGAGATAGGAATAAAAAATCGTCATTATGGGAAGGAGAACCGTCCGTAGTCCATACCCCGTGAGAATATACACCGTCATATGTCATATTCCTGGATTATTGCTAAATAACTATAACTCAATTGGATGACATGGATTTGATGAAAGGAAAAATAACGATTCAGTCACATTATAACAGATACCATTAATATCTGCATGAACAATTGAATACATAGTAATGTTAAAGCGATTATTAAAACGAGCGTGAAACGGCCAATGTGTGAGCCGGCCCTTATTCAGTTCCAGTAAGTAGTGCCCCGTCACAGCTCTCCAGCGGCTGGCCGGGCGTAACAAATTACATCTCTGTAAACAAGTTTACCGACACGTCACAACAAGACTGATGTACTTTTAACTCGCGCATCGAACGACTGAATTAAGCGTAATGGTGCTCGGCGGCTTTTTTCGACAAACGTTATCTTTTAACGATCGTGTCGTTCATAACAATTTCTTACGATCACACAAACATATATACAGTCACGCCTATTTCCCATATGGGAATGCAGAGGAGCTACGCTTCTTCTATTTTCATCGAAGTGGTCATACAGATTAATCAGGCATGTCTAGAAAAACCCCATCTTCCCTGCTTAGAAAAGTTCTAGATTCGATTTGTCGGAAAACATAGATCTCCAAAGACAAAATGTATAAGTACTTTAATAAGTTGCTTACGCAAAATATTATCATTATCAAACACATCGCGAAACAAAGTCAAGCGCGAAAAGGGGCGGGCCTTCAGCGCTGTTACACGGCGCCGGCGCTTAGGAAACGCGTCAGTCAAGTTCCGTCGTAATCAGGTCGCAGCCCGCCACCGAACAAATCGTGGCGCGGACCACTCGCCGAATGAGGTTGGAATATTTTTCCGCAGGTAAACTAAAATGAGCGGGAAATAACTGAAAGGCGTGCTCGGCTTCCTGCACTCGTATTTCTCATGTAAACTTTTTTCGAATGGCTTAGCGGCGAATAATCAGCGTCCCAACGCATCGCTCTGGTGCGGGAGACTCACGGCCTAATCCAATGTGCATTTTCTATGCCGATCGATGAAGATACGCACTATTGGACCGACTGACCTCTTGGTTAATTGTAATTTAATCATATAGTCAGCGAATGGTGCGTAGGCGAATCTAATAACAATTAATTAATGTACAAACTTTACAAATCACTTTCTAACAGTCCCTGCATCGGATTTAAGAACCGATCGCAATGTAAATGTCCACAATATTGTACGAAACTCTCGAATCGACCTGACAGATTGACGTAATACGACAATTCTTCAATACATCATCGTATGCTATTCACTGGCTGACATTCTAAAGCGCCATTCACACTGCGCCGATCGATGTAGATTATAAAAGCGTGTATACGGATAATTCTGTTTTGAGTGGCAAACGGTCGGTAATGTATTGGAAAATATTTTCTATCGTCCTCTTACAAACGTACATATTTCCTGTTCACACAAAAGAACATACGAACAAAAATGTTTGTTTTGAATCTTACATGTGTGTCAGTTTTCATGTAATAATTTAGCAATAGTATATACTTATAGTAGTTTTACTTTCATCTCTTGAATTTGTACGCCGTAAAAGGCAAACTATGGCTTGAACTAATAATTTTGTAACATCTTTGCACATTTGTACCCATATTTATGCCAATAAACGTCTTTGTCGTTGAAAAATTACAACCTAGCGTTTAGAACAGTCTACTAGACAAGCTACACCGTCTGAACGTCACTCATAAATTCAATTCATATATCCGAATTTAAAAAAAAAATATTTTGAAGTAAAAGAATAATAACAATTATTATTGTCTGCTTCAATCGTTATGCGCCCACAATTTTATTGATATTTGTCACATCCGCTAACCCACCTCTAATATTTATCTACTAATTGAAGATATTTTGAACCAACTATTCAGTCGGTGAACTCAAAGCTGCCCGTCAGTAGTTCACAGTCCAGTCGTTCGTGCGTCAAGTTCACGTGCCAGCTTTCCGCGGACAGACCCTTACTCCAAAACGTAACCGAATTTACGACAGCCCCTAGGCCTCGATGATTGACATTGAAATTTACTTTAAATATGTCATTCCATGTATTAGTCTGGGTGATTAATGAGATAAAAAAAAAATATCTATATCTTTCGTAGTCGCGTAATCTAGTTTTCGTATCTGTATAAAACAATCGGTTAATAAAATGGTAACTACTTTAAATTAGCAGCGGAGTATGATAGATTGTAACGCCGATGAATAAACAATGTTTTCTATAAAAATGCACCAAGAAATATATTTTTCTGGCGAGCTTCGATTGGTTAATGTTTAAGATATGTCTAGAGGAACGTTAAAATTGTTTTCTTCGTGTCTTCAATGCGAATTCTGAGAGAATTGTAAACATAAATACCCAAAGAATTCCTTGCGAGCGAGGATTCTGATTCATTCGAGTTCCGCTAGTAATTCAGGTCATTGAATATTCAGCCTGGGGGCGGGTTTTCATTAAATTTGGATTTTTCCGGCCACTTTACCTCCAGAGCCTAATGGGACGGTGTGAACGAACTTTTTTACTTTATAACTTAAGGCTTTCACTTTACAACGTGAGCCTTCGACTTTGAACGCGTTGAACCGCATTAAATATTTAGCAGGCGCTGCTTGTCGTTGCGGTTGTCGTAAAATATTTTAAGAAAAATATTTACCTTTTTGGAATGTACTTTATATCCTCGTTCCGCTGTACTCAGACTTCTTAAAAACTAACACCACTGTGTTAAACGTGTATTCAGAATGAAGGAAACAGATGATACTGACTTCGATTTCCGGCCGAGCAGATAATATATCTAAATGTTGAACTTATTGAACATATGCTGTGTTGCTAGGTGTGTCGAAATTTCCTTCAAAATTCAATGCAAAAAAATTGTCCTACGATTACGGAGTGGTCCTTCCATATTTACATTCTTCTTGTTCTGTGATCAATTAGTTACAAAGAAGTAATCAATTAATTTATTTTTATTAATTCAAAGGAACTTTCTTTAAGAGTAAGAAGTCTAAAGGAGCAAGTCGGTCAGTCATTAAAGATTTGTTAAAAGATAATCCAGTTATCTTTTGACAAATAATTAATTTATTTGTACGTAACGTAGGTATAAAAGATTTCCTAAATGTATTGTGACCCTTTAAATATGATTAACGTCACGGAAACCTTTTGTAAAAAGGGTTCTTTTGTTTCAAATAAGATCTACCCTTATCGATGGTCTAATAAATTTGGAAAACCACATATATAAGTCTGTCTGTCTGTCCACAGACAAATCTTATCGGCGGTCCGATCCTAACCAATATGCAAGAAACAGAATAATGGTCCTTAAACAAAAAATTGGTAAGTACCAAAATGGCTTGCATCTGAATAACCATACGCGGGAGGTATGCGAGCAGATAGCTATGGAAATGTACATCTTATGAACCACTTTTATGGTCCAAAATTATTTAAATTCAGTACCGCTTCAATTCCTAAAGATGGCACAGTACGATAGGCTCAAAGTTGAACATTCTGGCATATTCCGGCCCGCGTACAAGTATATGAGATGGATAGAGAAGTCATGGGTAAAATTGATCGCTCGTTCGGCCAGCTCGGTGGAGCCAACTAGTTCTGAATGCCTCGCACAGCTGCCGAAAGCGATCTAAGCAATAAAAATATGCTTGTAATATGTATCATATATAAACAAAAAAACTGCTTAAATAATGCTTAAAATAAAACTTTAATGTTTTAGCCATCATATTTACGTTGTTACATGTCACTTTGATATAGTAAAAAGTAAAATAATAATTATTGTATCATCAGCGTTATCAATCCTTCAATCGTTCCACTGTAACGTCGGACATGTCTCCTCGCAGAAGAAGAGGAGCCTCTACACAAAATTAAGAAGAATACCTAACAAGTTCAGGATTTGCACAATATTTTCCTTCGCAATTATAAAAAGACGCGATGAAACTTTAAAATATGCATAACTTTCTATAATGAAACTTACGGTCGGGATTTGAACCCTAAACCGTCGGAAAGAAAGCGTAAAGTCCAATCCATCGGGCTGTGACCGCTCTCTGATCCGTGCGTACAAAAATGTAAGGTGTAACATCGATTCGCAGCACTTTAAAAGTTTCGAGCACAATATCGCAATATTTCCCGCCATTGACGTGAAATTCCCGCGTATTGCCATCAAAAGCCGGCTCCGGAGCGAAATTGTATCAATTGAGAGAAAAATTAATACCGACTGCATCGAACCTGCATCGCGTCGAATTCGCTCGGGGAATTCGGGAATATTCCAAGAAAAATACCCAAAGTTTCTCGATAAGGAAATTGTTTGAGACGCCGACGAAGTTTTTATTGGGGCACAATGTTTCTGAAACTTTGTTTCGTGTAATATGTATATTTGAATTTGACCTGCGACTTTTCAACTATTAGATTTGTTACGAAAGCTTATTGGGGGGGGGGGGGGCAAAGTATTGTAACGCATAATATATTGGAATACGAAGTACTGATCTCCCATCAGGCAGGTTCATATTTTCAAAATATATTCAAAAACAACAACAACAAGCTTGTAACTGCTAGATTCCCAAAGCAACGAAACGAATAATATCGCGATGAGGCTCAAGGAGGCGATATTTATTTATTTATAAGCGACAAAGACAAATACTTCGATATTTTTATGAAAGTAGAACAGTCGAAGGCGAAGAGGCGATTTTTCAAAATCGCAGCCAATGGAAATTCTTGGACAGAAAAATCAGGTAAATAGATGTGGTATGTATAGAAGCTATACATGTACATAAGTATGAAGTAAGCAATACGTGAACGGCGCAATTAACAAAGTTGGAAACGGTACGATTTCGCTCGCAGTGAGTTATTGCAATTAATGTCATTGCAACTGGAACGAAACTCACAACCGACTTCATTTGAAATAGTTTAAGCGTAAAACTTATTCGTGCTATTGAATTTAATCTTTTGACTATCTCCGTCGCGATTGCTTAAAGTTTGAGAAGCACACGTGGTCCTAAGGCGGTTGGAGCTCGCTAACGATCTGCTTTGTGAAGCGAAGCCGGGGTATGACTTTCAGCTATGTGACCGCTAGTGGTCCAGTTAAAAGTATTTACAGACTACGTAAAGTTAGTTTCGTACGTAGTTATTGTCGTCGGAGCATCGATAAACCTTATCGGAGGCGATTTAAAACCCTTGCACTTGCAACTCATATTTCCAACAGATGGCTCAGGAGCAGCCCGGAAAAAGTTCTGAAATGTAAAAACCGTATTTTTCCGAAATCCAGCATAGACTTGTCGGACAAACAAACAAAACAAAAACAGAGTGGCAAGCAGGCACTCGTGGCCACCATTTTTATTTTCGTTTTCGCGCTGTGCAGTAAAAGGCGGTGTCCTCTCCGTTTATTGTCGCAACCCCACATGCGACAAATTGGAAGATAAACACGACAAAACCAGATACCAACGTTTTACACATTAATTGTCGTATTACTGTGGACTAGAGATTGCAGACCCTCACTACTAAGCCGATGAGTACGGGTTCGTTTCCCACTGTTGTGTGATGAACACATTAATTGGTTCTGTGTGCAGTACCAACATTTTAAACATTTTAAACATTTTTTGTCAAAATGAAAGTACGAGTAGATACTTCACAATTGCGTTAACACATCAAAAGTTACCGCCTTTATTTTCTTTATCGGCCAATAAGTTTAGGTGTTGTAAAAGAGAGAAATTTACACTACATTACTGTAAATTAGCTATGTCTACTCGTATAAGTATATATATGAAAGGAAACATTAATACAAATAACTATGGTTTAACTTAGAGTACAACAAGCGTCGACCTTATTCTGACGCTGCATCCGGCGTCTTCCTCTCGTGTCTATTCTCAGCCAATGTCAATCTCCTTCCGCGGTTTTAATGGCCACCTTTAGTACATACATATATACATACATACATACATTACGTACTTATAAACCGTTTGGCTTAATAATGGATATACGTTAAGCACAATCCAAAAATGGACTATATTTTATTCAAACTAAACTTATTACAATTAAATAAAACGAAGCGATATGAACGATACGCTAATATTTAGTTCAATCACAAAATTGTAACGTAGATAAGTCACTTCGTATTACTTACTCAATCGGTAGAACCATCGCAGGCATTGTACTCCTTTTGTTTATTTGTAATGTTGCCTTGTAAATGTTATATATGTCAAATGATTTAGTAACTAATATACATACAATAAAGTCATTAAGAAATATACGATAGACGAAACAATTTGAATATAAAATATTTTTCTGTAAAGTAGCAAATACTCGCTACGTACCCTGCTACAATCCCTAAAATAATAGTCTTGAGAATGGTCTAATTTTCAAAATGGGTATTTAGATTACTTATTACTAATTGCGAGTACGGGTTATTCATACGCAGAGCTATGCAATTAAACCCCGTAATAAAATCATAAACTATCCCGTAGCCCGTAGGTACTACGCCGTAGCGTTACATACAAGCTACGGAGCTACGAAGTTATCGGCTGTCATATTAGCATATCAAAAGATCGCAGAAGAGATGTCGAAATAATGGCAAATGTGGGCCCTATGTTCGTAAACTCGCAAATCGTCATTACATTTACATGTTTGATGATAAAGAAGCAGTAAAATATTCTTTACAATTCTTTAGGATTATTACCGACGGGTTTACACTAAGCTAGTGTAGGCAAGTTTTAAGCATTTTGGTTTACTTCTAACAATTATGAAATATTAAATTTACGAAAAAACAGTTTTCTTTCACTGTAGTGATATCTAACAGCTTATTTCTGAGATATATATAAATTTGAATAGACTATATTTCTAGCTAACCAGTTATTTAGTTTATTTTGTTATAGTTAGACAGTAATTTTAAAATTCATATTTAAAAATGCTTAAGTCAATGTCACTCTTTCTAAACATGATATCCAGAAATGCTTGAAATAATGACGGTTATTCGCAACAAGCAGTTCTTTTACGTTAACATTTGGGGAATATTCGTCATCGAAACAAAGGTCCGTAAGGAGGTCGAGAAGGCACCCCGTGAAATTTGAACAATACTCCTGGTTTGCCGTTGTAGTGGCCATGATTCAGGAATATAAAGGCCAGTTCTTTTTTACTTCATGATAGGTATTAAGCTTTTTTTACGTCTGATGCTTGGGGTCCCGTAATACCGAAAGACTAAAGCATATTGAAAATGAGATTGACGAATGAAAAATTGTAAAATGATAATTTTATTTGACAAAAATATTTTTCTGTAACAGTCTCCATTGCAGCACTCAGTGGTGGTAAAAATTTTCATTTTATTTTACTCGACTTAACGATGTACTCATTTCAGTCCACATTAGATTTAATATATGTACTATAAATAAAATTAGCAAATTCGTGATTTTTTTTTTTATTAATATCAGTTTTTTATAGATTTTTAATCAATAAGTGAATAACGCATGTCAGGAATGTCTTGCACGGATATAAATCGTGGTCACCCTACCACTCCACGTTACTTACAGTGACTGTTTCAGAATGATATTTTTTAATGGGAGGCTTTGTGGATTTTCATTATTTTCATAACCACAGCATACTACTACAGCTGTGCTGATAAAATGTATGCTTCACTCGTATTTTTAATGTAATCATAATATTTTTTGAACCTTTTTAATGCCACTGTGGTTGAATGAAATACTTTTCGCGGACTCGTTAGTTTGTTGGACCTTAATATATTGTTATACAAACAACTAACAGTCTACTGGCTTAAAAGACCCCTGTCAACTTTAGGGGTCTCGTTTTGGGTTCATAACCTGTGGCCTTATAAAATTTGTTGAATTTTTTAAAATCTTTACAACGCGCGAAAGTAAACATTGCAACTGACAGCAATAATACCCTATTCCTGTCAGTGGTAAAATGAAGTACTACAAATAGGACAATTTTATATCGCTTCGGGTTCGAAACTCGGTTGAAAAGACATCGTAATGAGGAATCTAAAGATATTTTATTCAATTAGAGATCTATGTATTTTTCTAAAATCCATTCGCAGCAACCCCCACTGAATTATAAAAAGACAAAAACAAAACGTTTATCTGTAAAAATATGGATACATTATTTATTGATTCAGTTAAAATTCAAATATATTTATTTCAAATATCAATATTAAACAAAATTGTTACACGATGTTGGTCATTCACATCAAAATTTTATTTAGCCCAGCTTTTCATTAGGAATTTCTAACGTTATAACAAAATCAAATACAGTCAGCTAAAAAACCTACGCCACTCTATTTGTACTTAATTTGCACCGAGCGCGTCACTTCACATACCTATACATATTTTTCCATAAATATCACGCTTACATACACGTGTTGGAAGGTGGGAAGGGAAGCCCGCGGCTAATTTTCGGCATCAACGCCTCAGCCTATTAAATAAAGGCTTGTGCTCATCGAGCGAGGCGCTCGCGGCCCCGAGCGGAGGCATGTCGCAAAATAACATGTGAAATGCGAGCCCAGGGCGCGATTAGCGATTGGACGCGTGTCCGCTAGTGGCAACCATTTTACAACTAAACGTCACAGATGAGCGCGGTATCGTGCAAAGGGTAACGTCAAGTCAGCCCTAGTCAGTACTCGTATTACCGTGGACTACTCGCTTAAAAGTTCTCAAATATGAGACCAATTTGCAAACTATAGACTATCGAAATTTGCGTACGTCAGCACCACGTATTGAACCTCAGGATGGCGAGTTTGTGTATTTATGAATGTCGTCGCCTCGTTCTTTGCATATCAGGGACACGGCGCAGCGAAGCCCGAGGCTAATTCTGGTCCGCCTCGGTCTATTAAATACGAACGTGTAGGTACGATAAATTCGGGAGCAGCGAGAGAAACTTGGCAAGACTCGAAGTTCAACTGTAGATTTGCATTATCTGTAAGCGGAAGAACGAGAGCCGCCCTTAAGTTTATAACGGGATTTATGTCGGTTTAAACTTTGTTATTCCCCTTTAATTTGTTTTCAAATTTTCAAATACAATACAGAATATACAATCGTTATTTTATATTTAACTAACACCGCGATCTCGTTGGTAGTTGTAGAGTCAATTTAAACGACTTTCTTTCAACGTGCTTATTATTATTATTATCGGGCCTCTTTATGTGTGCTATAACACTGTGAAATGAGCACGTGTGTTTCTTCTGTGTCCGGGTGTAACATACTCGTAAGTATCATACTTTATATGTATGTTTATCAGTTGTCGGCTTACCGTAACACGAGCATTTACTTACCTAATTTTGAATCAGATAGCCGTGTATGGAATCGTTCCAAATATTATTAGTATTGTTCTATAGAATAACCGAACCGTAAACAAATATTGTTATTAATTACTTCCAAGCAGAAGTTATGGATATATTTCTATATTCACACGAACCGTTGTAACGTCCAAATGGAGAGGTACAGCCACTGTTAGAGGAAAATATAATTTCATATCGAAAAATAATATTAGTACAGAGCGAGCCGTAGCCCGCTGCGACCGTTATATTGGCGGCGCGTCGGCGGTGACGGAGGGGAGGGGAGAGGGGAGAGGGGGGGGGGCATCATTTGACGGTACTTCGTTCATATAGAAGACAAAGCCGTACTGTACATTAGTAACTCTTTCGAAAAGAATAAATTATAAAATACTAGCTTTTGTCCGCGACTTCGTCCCGCCCGAGCTCCGGCAATCCCCTTTGGAGGTAGAATTTCGTAAAATGTGACTTTAGTTCAC
>DWEM01000562.1:0-18106 GCA_018245935.1 Agara belti belti
TTAGAAAAATCCAGCAGTACCCAACCCGGGATTTGAACCCAGGACCTCCCGATCGGCAGTCGCGCTAGCAACCGCTCAACCAACGAGGCAGTCAAAAGATGGAATAACTGTATTTTAAGTTTCTGTAACGAAAATAGTAATGTTTAATGTTAGGTTAATTCACGGAGGTATCACGCACCCACAAAAAAAAACACCTTTTAGAAATAATATGCAGAGATCAGTCTGGGTGCTTTAATAACTGCGAGTTTATTTAAGAAATTGTAATACTGCATCTGCTTATTAAAAATGTTTTCATATGAAATGAAAAGATCTAGTATTATACATACATATGAAGCCTTCTTGTAGATCTTAGAACGTCTTATAATGAAATAAATTTAAGCTTTAAATTTGTCGTTCGGAATAGATTTTTCGCTATTGTATAATTTTCAACAAAACCACATGTAATAAAATTGTAGCGTATGTACTTGGTCGAGTTTGTAGCATAAGTACCGGTATTTGCTATAAACAATTAGGTAAACTAAAAAAAACCGTCACAGGAAGCCATCATTCAACAGAAGCATTGCGAATACCCCTCGGATTGTAAAACTATACCCTTGAGTCGAAATGTTTATGATATTTCCCGTAATTACCGTAACAGTAAACGGACCCTGTTAATTGTCTCCGCTATCGTTAATTGTTCCTCGTTTATCCAACCACCGGCACTCTTTAAGTAAATTCGTGCACTGATGACATTTTATTTTTTGTACATAGTCATTATTGACATTCATATTAAATATCAAAATATCATTTGCAGCGACCAAAAGGACTGAAGTTATGTTTCTACAATACCTATGTTTTAAACGTTAGCGACACGATAATTTTCGACAGAATACATATAAGAATATATATTTGTAAACATTTTGGTGACATGCAATAATTAATGTGATTTGCATAAATTTTAGATATTTTAAATGATGTGATTAAGGCAGCGTATAAATAATGAGGTAAACACTATAGCATAAAATACAAACTGTACCTTTTTAGTAATTTGCTTTTAAGCCGAATTTCGTTTGTAATGAAAAACATAAGTAAAAGCTTTTGTTTCACAGTAAATGCGCTCTTCCGCGTAATAAGTGGCGTTGCTGTGGATATTTACGGGTAACATAATGGCAAAATCATATTTTCTTTTAACATCAAAACATCCAATTATAATACACTATATTAATGTTTATGATGTAAATTTTGTGGATGGAAACATTTTTTAAAACTTATGTCGGAATTATGTTATCAATATTTTCATTAATATTTAAGTAAAAGCAATACCCTCTCTTTTTTATTTTGATTGATAGTTCAAACTATAATTTACCCAACAGGATATTGCGAGTCACACTTCATAATCATAATGCATGTTGTTTATAAAACAATAAATTATCCCAAAACTTACCGCTGAAATCGTAATTATATAAAATTTTACGTCCCTCTGGCCTATTTATTAAAAAAAAACTGAAGATTTATCTTCACTCTATATCTGGATGGGATAACTGTGAATATAGTTTTTACTCCTGCCTAAAAACATTGAGTGTTCTAAAAAATTACCTGCTTTTGTAATTTTTCTTTCCTGATACAACATGGGAGTTTTGTTAAGTGACAGTTACAATTTCGGCCGTTATAATTGTATAGAATTGCTTTGTGAAGCTCACGAAATAAAGAATGGAACAGGAAAACTATAGAGTTTATTCAATAAAATATTTATTTGAAAGCGAACGACAAAAAAGCCAATGAATTACGTATTCAGTATTTGAAATGATTTCTTCCTTTAATTCATAATCTAAATATTTATAAAAAGCGTAATATTCAATTTTAAAATAAATAAAATAGCACCGAAATGATAACAGATATTTCAAACTTTGCATGATAAAAGACAGAGCGAGAAGGTGCATAAAACATGTTGCAATGCTAAAACGTTCGACATAGATTATTTACCCATCATTAAAACTGATAGGATTTCAAATCGAAAGTCGTATCATTTAATTGATCCAATAACCGTTGAATATTAAACACCAGTATACGTATGGAGTGATTAAATTCATGGCTATTCTAAGCAAGTCTGTTCTAGCCTCCGTACCTGCTTCGACCTCGGCTCCAGCGCTGAGAAAATCTTCGAGCACATAATCTATAATCCAACGGCAACACGTGCACGGAGCTATTATTGATTTTGCCGTTTTTTGTACAAAATTGCATGCCTGTCCCGCCTTGACATTGAAAAAATATGGACTGGGGTGAGTGTGAATGGGCCTTATTATAAGCTTGCGCAATGACATTTGGGTTTTTGTAGAAGGTTCTTAGTCGCGTGGCGACGGCGGTGGAATGTGACGTCTCCTTGCCGCCATTGAACGTGGAAGGTAGTGTGATTGTTTAAATTACGCAAATAGCCCCATGTAAGGAATAAAAATATAACCCACTGGTCTTTTTAGCATTTTTCAACGGCCAAGCAAATACGTACACGAACCTGCAATTGATAGATGCGATACCGATAGTGCTCGGTTTGGTTATTTTAAATTTACTTATATAGACTTAATTGTATTCACGCAGGAACTCTATGAACGTCAATTGCACGTCACAGTGCAAATAAAACGAACAAACGCCGTAAATTCTTAGTACTTTAAAAGGAATCTTTGTTCGGTATTTACGACAAAGACGAGTTTCTCGAAAGTAATAAATTGGTGTGTGTATATGACATAGGTACTTGTGGATAAAATGTAGACATTCTAGATTTAAACCGATATAAATACATATATGAGGATAATACATAGAATACTTATTTTGATCGTAATAATAGTGATAATGAGCTTTATTGGACGTCTTATGATGATTTACAGGTTGTTTGAATTATACGAGCAGGTAATTTTAAGAATATTTATACTGTAATGGTGTCGTGTCGTCATTAAGGCCCATTGTCTATGTCCATATAAATTTATCATTTCTGGTCCTATGCCAGACATTTAGTACCTACACATGCATATATTGTTATTCTTCATAGCAAATCCTGTTAAAGTACTACAGTGAACACTGCATTATAGTGTTGATAACGTACTGTTATCTCATTATCACTTTACCTAAAGCAGTTTACGTGTGATTTTATAACAGCTATGGTAAGGAAATTACAAGATTTTGCAGCGTAGGTACGGGTAACATAATATGTGCATACCAACGTAGATTTAATAATGGTGAAGTTTGTATAAACATTATTATTATTTATACAGGAAGATTCCCAAGATTATGGTGATTTTACATAGTTTGCTTCAATATTTTTTTATTTGACGGATCATTTGTACCAAAGGTATCAAATCTCCAGTGGCAACTAAAAACGTTAGTAACCAAACAAATCCAATTTGGACGGATGTCAACACAGACCTGACTTTCGACCCCTCAACCGGTGCCTCCCGGAAAAAGAGTTTAATGTTACATGTGATGGTATGCTATCCCTTCTAAGAAAACAAATAGCTATTACTGTATTGACATTGTAGCTCAGTTATTGTCTCACTTTCGTTTCCAAATCAATTTCACTTTTTCGTCTGTGACCATATTGAAGGTACATACATGTTTGTTAATTTTTATTTATGACAATTAGTGAAACTCCTATAACAACCAAAATATATGACTAAAAACAAACTCGAGTACACTAATGTCGAATCTCTCGTATCACTCTACCGTGTACTTTAAATTTAAACGTACATAACATACATATATCCATTTACTTAGTGTAACTGCAGCGCAATCTAAACATAATATTTTACACATATTGAGTTTTGTGCTTAATTATTTCATAATTTAAAAGTTCTTGTAAATAGTATAATATTTTAACAAACAAAAGGTCCAAAAAGTGTCGAAAGAACACCAGGACTGCAAGATAGCGACGCATAGAGATAAGATTACCACAGAACCACCTCGTTGAAACACGGGTCCTGCGAGATAGGCGCCGCGGATTGAGGACGATGTCAAAATATTTAATATGTCATTCAATTAATAAATAATAATACAGCTGATTTGATCGTGAGAACCGTGTACGGCGGAAATGATGAGAACTAATAATTGAAGCTTCAGCATTCCACTGAAGGTACAAGTACCTACTACTATAATCATAACCTTGTCGATTGCCATGGTAATCTAGAATTTTTAAACTATCTATAGTTCATGATTCAGTCACATTACTTGAAGTCCTAAGTTCATTTATCTCGATATTCAATCAGAGGATTCAAGTGGAATTCTTGCCTTAGGTTGTCTACCTATCACACAGTACTAACTGGAAACTCGAAAGAGCGCACTTCTGCGTTACCGTAAAATGAATAGGGAAAATTTGATTGCTAGAGTCAGAACAGTGATCATGTTCTCCGACAAATATAATCTAGGACTCTTCAAAGCAAGGATGAATGAATTTCTTCTAGACATCCCTTTTAGCAAACATCCACGCTTCACAAATGCTAGCAAATCATATAATCAAAAAAACCTCACACAGATACTGGTATATGATACAGTAGGTACTTGAGTTTTTAATTGAATTCCGCTGAATGATCTGACTCTGGAACACAAACAAAATTATAAACGACCCTGCTAAGACTCTTTTACAATTTTTTTATTTAGTAGAAAATGTCTTAGAATAAACTGCGACGTCTCTTAACAATAGCACAAGCAGCTTTACGTGAAAGAATTAACAAAAAGTTAATTTCTTAGCGTAAAAAAACTGTAAGAATTATTTGAGAGACGTATAAAACTCTGAGCCCATAGAATGGGAGAAGTTACGATACTTTTGTACAGTTTGCTAAGTAGTTATTTATATGTAACTATCTTTATATTTAAGTAATAAAAATTGTAAGACACACATAATTCAAATAGGTACTTACTTCAATGATTTCTTACACCGCTGCTATTATTTTGCTTTATATAATATATGTTTTATCTTCTAATTGTCAACTTATTCACCACCCCGAACTACAAGATTGATGGCATAATAAAACGCCTTTTGTGGCTATATTATTATTTTCTAATCTTCAGTTTTAATTTTATCTCAGAGGAACTTGTAAATAGATAACCTATCTCAAGACAAGATGGGGTTGATTGGCTGACCTGCTTTTTGTTCACTCGAGTTTCATATCTCCTGAGTAAACATTTTTTAGAGAACTGGATAGGGAAGTGACACTGAAACGTCGGCGAATTTGACGCCTTCTAACAGGTGGTGGGTATAGCTCTCGTACTTCCCCTTCTTTAAGGGTTGTATAGTGCCCTGCACTACATTGCTCCTAAGCGAATTGTTGGTGACGAATTTCCACATTCCATCTGTTGCTATACGGTAGAATGCAAGCTGTTAAGACAGTAATATGTAAAACTACATAGTAGTAAAAGTAATTATTGGTATGTTGATGTACAATTTCTGATCCAACTAATAATTATAAATGAATAAAAATAAAGAAACAACGTAGATGTGACTCTATAGAAACACCGTATTGTCCTTAAAACTTTAAGGAACATTATGATCGGATGTATATTAAAGAGCACTTAATTTTACATGAACCACGATAATAATAATTAGTCACTTTAAATATTAGTATTTCCAACCGGGACATAGCCTATTGTAGGTTTACATGAGAACTAATATTATAATTCCTTGTATGTATTTTTGAACTGATCCAACTAAAAATCAATCCGACGGTTTTCAATGAAACTGGTTTTTTAAATATTCCTTACGTCTCCAGAAATACTACAGGTTATATTATATTAAACTTTTAAAGTTTTACGCGCAATAAAGCGGTCGAGAACGGTTAGCTGTACATAATTTGAATAAAAATTATCAGGTATAATCAGGTAGCGACCGAGATTTTCAATAATCAAGAAGGCGTGTTACAAAGCGACCGATGAAAATCGTTATGCAATCACTACACCATTATAGTTAATAGTGAGGCAATAAAACGCTAGAATTTTAACAACGTTGATGCTCGACGGTTTTCCACGGATCGAGATTTTTATTTAAAAGCCCTAGACAGCATCCGCTTTGCACCGATAAATGCTCGAGATGAATGGAGCGGTGCGTGAGAGCACTATCTGATGGCAATGGCTGTGGCGCTTGGTGTCTTACAACTTTTTACTGGCAGCGTTACAGCGATGCGATCATGTATGCCACATGCCTACATGTCTATATGTCATTTTTATGACGTAATATTGCATTCAGAACAATATTGTGGACATGCTCAGCGGAGAGTTATAGAAGTGACATTCGGTTTACGAGGAGTTTGCTCTTGCAATCTTTTTGTCCGCACGTATCGTCAGTTACCAGTGAGTGATGTTATCTAAGAACTTGACCTTTGGTAACATTAAAGTATTATTCGTGGTCATACTGCGCGGAACTGTACGGCCGCGGCCAGACCGTCATTTACAACGGCATAGGCCACGATAGTTTTATTTATTTATTCTTTTACAGGATACTTACATCTATACAAGGTGCAAATATATATGAAAGTGGCTATTAACTTTATAACATAGTATAAAGCAAAGACGCTTTCTCTGTCCCTATGTCCCTATGTATGCTTAAATCTTTAAAAGTATGCAACGGATTTTGAAGCGGTTTTTTTTAATAGATAGAGTGATTGAAGAGGACGGTTTATATGTATAATAACATTTGTATAATAATATATGCGCGGGACGAAGTCGCGGGCAAAAGCTGGTTTGTGAAAGAATTTTTGAAATCAGTCCAGTAGTTTTTGAGCCTATTCGTTACATACACACACACACATACACACACACAAATCTTTCCTCTTTATAATATTAGTACAGAAGTATAGATATAGATATAGATAATCGGAGAAGCAGCCGAATATTGAGTGTACGTAGTGAGGTAAAACGAAAACTATCAGCGCAAAACTTTTCTCTTTGCACAAAGTTTGTGATGTAAAAGGAGGCCCGGGCGGCTTCTCTAGGGACACCGTACATGCATGTTTAATAGCGTCCTAGCGGGGTCAAGAGTCCAACTGTGAGTGAAGCAGTGAATACATTACAGGCACTCGAGTACCCACTGAGTAGACTCGCGCGATAGCCCCTTGCTAAGTTTGAGGAACTAACGCTCCGTGGACAGGTAGTTTGTAGCTGTCTCTCAAGCAAATTAATTGTGTCTCAGTTTTGAACAGTAACGAGAGAGGGGAACAAACTTTTGAGAAAGGTTCGCAATGGGTGTCTCCGTGCTGCCGACTCCAAATATTACTTGAAGTCACGAAACTGGGACAAGTCGGGAGAATTGCGAATTTACGGCTTATAAAGAACATCCCAGCCACTTGTCGTCTTTAATTATTTCTGAATATTTATAATAAATTACCATATGTACCAAGTTTTGCGTTGAATTATAATAACAGATGCGTTTACACGCAGCTTATAATTGTGTTTTTTTACTTATTATTACAAATAAGAAAGTAAGATCGAATTCTTTAAAACATCTATAAAATTTTTAGAGATTTGAAAAATTTGTGTCTACTTATGTATGGTGAATTAAAAACTGACCTTTGGGTGGATTGATGTGCAATGCGCTTTTAAAAAGGTTCTCTTCGTCGTGCCAGTCCATATTTCTTCTTAAAGTACAACCACTCATGGTCGTGAAATATACCAATAGAGTAACTATTAAAAACCGATGACATTTTTCATTCTTACGCCAAATTCTTGACAAAGTTCCCGCGCCCAATCCGAGGAGTAAACAAAATCCCACGCTTGGTGTATACAACACACGCTCTGCAACCACAAATCCAACATAGAAAAATAAATTGCTAGCAGGCACGAATGGCAGTACCATAATTGCTATAAATGTTATGATCGCAACTCGGGGACTGCGGTACTCGTACTTTGGAGGCGCATGTGTTCTAGATTTGCCATGCGCCATTGGACAGACGCAAGCGGAATGGTGCAACATCGTATTGTTGTTGTTAATTGCACGGCACACGCCCGTGTGCTCTTCAGTGAGTAAGTGTTTACATCCGTTGCACGGACACAAAGTTCTCTTCGATGATGCGTTCTCTTTGCGGGGTATAATGCCTTTTCTTTCGCTGCAATCTTGTCCTCTATTGTAATGCCTGCAGTTATTGCTCCATTTCTGTTTGATCTTAGCATTTTGTTTTCTATAGTACCTCACTTTCTTTTCTTGCCGTTTCTTTAGTTCATCATTTAGAACTTTCAACGTCACTTTCGAAAGCATTGCGTAGAAAATGAAGGAGGAAAAATTTCTAACGTCAAACAGGGAGGTGATGCGCGGAATTGAATCCATGGACCAGTCGAAACTTAAGTGAAAAGGGTACATAAGGAGAAAAAAGTTGAATACAGGGAGATAAGTGAAGGTGTAAAGCCTTGTAAATAAATAAGGGTCGCGGGACGCGGGATTGTCGGCCGCAGCAAATCCCGTAGGAATTCCAGCTACTCGTAACCTCCAGTACAGTAGAACCAAGCCGCCGGTACTTAATGCGCAGATACTTCGCCAGCGATACTGTAACAAATGAAAACATCCCTTTTAGATAACTATAAAAATACTACATATAAGAGGGAATTCAAAATATAAGTGATGATTTTATTCGTTTCGCTGAAATTCAGTGTACCCTTAATGACTTAACGCGTATCCAACGTGGATTTTTACCAAAAGGGTAATAAAACGTCTTTATCTCCAAATTGGTTTTCCACAAAGGAAATGGGGTGAGTAATTACTTCGGTGGTTACATAACTACATAGTGTTTTGAGTGATGAATGCGACGAATATGCGGTAAAAATTTAATCTAAGTACATGATGTTGTGATGATGATGTTTTACACATAAGTACTAAATTATCATTTAGGTTTGAGATCAATAACCTTATTTCGCAAGATTCATCACGTGATAAAAAGTGACATGAACACTTTGAACAAGATTCACGTGAATCCTTTGAACAAGATTCTCATAAAAACTTTAATGTTCTTAAAAATTGAATAATAATAAATAATGAAGAAGAAAACGAAATAAGAAGAAATAAGGATAAAAATATTTTTACTATAATAAAAAGGTAAATTTGAGCTCATCCTTTATTATAGTGGAAAACTACTTGGTAAAAATGTCCTAATATTATAATTCATACGTTGTAAATTTACAATCTATTCGTACCTATATGGATATAAAATTTTTATATTATTTTGTAAATAAAGTAATGCCTGATTTCATTAATTATTATTAATTTATTTGGAAAGTCGATATATGATTACCTGGTAGTTACAAAACCGAATTAAAATGAAATAAATCTTTAATAACCCGCATGTCCTATAATAACTGTTAATAGCATAACCCTGTTCATAATAAATCAAATAGCCTTTTTTAATGTTATAAATATAACGAGTCGTATCAAAATGTATCCATGACACTGATTACTTTTCTGTTGTCTCGGTGTATTTGTAATTCAACCTTCATTAACTATAATTACATATTCAGGGCTATAAATTTCAGGCAAACCACCCCGTTCGACAAAATCAGTAGCTGTCAGTAAAGTTGTGAATAACTAATAAGTACCTTACAGCCGCAACGTACAAAATATAAATGTGGGCTGCAGTAAAAACTGGCAGAAAATTTTGCTTCAATTTCAATTTTCGTGTTTAATAGTTTTAAGACTTCAAAACTTATGTTTTTAATGTCGGCGCTTTGCAAGAACTTAGGTGCCTCAAGTTTGATTGATCACCACTCTGAAAGAATTCGTTAATATCTGTCAAGAATTTGCCGCAACTTTCAGAATATGGTAATTTTTGCAACAGTTACTCCGAAAATATTATAAATAATGTTCCTAGTGAAAAAATTTTTACTCATTGTCATATAAATGACATTACATGTAAATATTATTAATAATAATAATTATTATCGCAATTCCACTCAAGATTATCTGATTCCAAGTTAAGCAATGACATACCTGTGTATGTCATTGTATGTATAGTAACCGGATAACTGATATATACATATGATATGATATTTATATACATATTTTTAATACATTCAGACGCAGAACAAACAAATATATTGACCCAGGACAAACACAAATATTTGTACTAGACTTAGGCTAGACTAACATGTTATTTTAATAGCTGCTGTACCAAATACGTAAAAACTAAAATCTACAAAGATCTCATTTTAACTTAGTTCTGAGGGACAGCATTACGTATCTGTGACTAATATATTTGATCAAAGGCGAAGTTTATTCCGTTTTGAAATTACTTATAAATTGGCTGCAGCGACCGAAAAACTAACCGAAAGTTAAATATGCACTTTCAATATATGACTTCATTTCACACCACAAAGACAAGATACTGAATCGCTACATTGCAATATTGCTCTTAAATAACAAATGTCAAACAAATTTCACTCAGTTTTCTACAAAACGAACCATTTTGTATACTTATCAGATACTATGTATATTCTCCAGATTTATGCTCAATTGATTTTGTATAAAACTCCCTCGACATCCATTAAACGTTGCGCATGCCACGCTGTACCCTACTTTTAATCCCGCGCTATCGAAACTACATATAACATTTAAAGCCTTTAATTTAATACCTTTTAAGTTCCTAGAAGGTAGAAATTCTACAGAAATGTACCTTAAATGCCTGGGTGTTACAGACCGAATCCCCCACAGGGGTTTTAACCACATAGATAGATGTACTACGTGAACTACATCGTAGGTTAAAACACTGTTGATTCTCCAGAGAGCTCCCAAGTTCTACTGCTTGCGTTAAATTTGTGGCGGGCATTGTTAACCGTAGTAACGAATAGGGTACAAAAGATTAGGGTAAAATTAACTATCTCATTAAATGTAAAGCTTGTTAAACAAGTTTATAGCACTCTATGGACTCTTCTATACGTAAATGAGATTAAAAATCGCTTATGGATTTTTAAAATCACGTACAGTGCTACTTCTGCAATAATATTAGATCAAGTTGGGCTAGTAGATATTGAGTAAACAATGAAATCAAGTCAAAAAGTATGATACAAATCAATATATGTTACTTTCCTAGCTGTTACCCGCGCCCGCCCACGTGGCCAATACAATTTTATTTTGTTCTCTTGTCGTAGCGTAATTGTGCCCCTAACGTAATAGGTAGCGGTGATTTGATTAAAAGATGCTTTCACGTGGAAATTTGATATTTTTCTGCGAAAAAAGTAACCCACTATCTACTCCTACTATCTTTCTATTAAAAATTACAACGATCCGTTGCTCTATTTTGACGTGAAAGAAGAACAAACAAACACACTTTTGCATTTATAATATTAGTATGGACGTGTCGAGTTGCGAAAATAAAGCTTCACAAAGGTATCGGTAGATAGTCATTATAGCTACGAAATGTGTTTCATTATAATCAACAAATACAATATTGATTACATTTTTGTTTGCAAGCATGAAATAATTCTTTACGAAAAAGAAATATGAAACATATATTTAAACACAAAACGTAATGTAATAACATCAAAAGTTATATAAACCGTTGGAAGTTGCAAAAAGTATTAAATCCTTAATTAACGAACGGCTCACTAAAGTTGATATAGGTTTATGTGGAGAAGTCCTAGACGCTACCATACATTATTATAATGCCGGTAACTACCCTACCCTTTCCCGAGCGTCATTAATTTGAAAACGTCGAGTGTTTTAATCTATTAAGGGCAGTATTATTATGAAACTTTAGTTATTTACTAGCGTAGGGGAAAATCGACACGAGTTTGGCCCACCGGAGCACTGACTGCCTGCTTGTTAGTTGCGGGAATCCCAGGAAAAGATTTATGGGGGTAACGCCGCGTCCCCTTCCCGACCTGGCCCAGGGGACACCCTGCGTGGAACTAACGACGCCGTGTAGGATTTCTAGCGCAATTTACACCAAAAGCTAGTAAAATCTCAGTAAATTTAACGTAAGTGTGATATGTATAGAGCAGAATCTAAAGTTAAATGTATTAATTATACTTTCTAATTTAGTCGTGTAAAAGTATTCGCGAGAGTCATTAAATTACAATGCCATTTAAATACCTGTATTGATCAATAGCAATAATAACAAAACCAAATCACTAAGGTTTTCAATTTCTTTTCCCTCAATTATATTTAATCATCCTTCCCTTAACATTCCACTCGAAGTAAAGATCACACCAACATAAATGAGCCGCAAAAACCATATTATACCGTATATATTATACCAGGGCTTAACCTAATTAAATTGATTTTACACGAGGTAACGCCGCAAGAGTGTTTGAAACTTTTCTGTAGATGCTAAGTTTCCGGAGAAATATTGTTGAAATTTGAGAATTTGGCGAGCAGAGCCCACAGGCAAACCCTGGCAAGAATTTATCAAAAATTATAATAAATTTACGAAGAGTTTATAAAGTAAGGTGTTGGGATAGCCTTTCTGGTAAATCAGTAAATAATATATATAATAAGCCCCGAGATGAAATGGTGGCTAGTAATCAAAGTTCTTGCGATAAAATTTCGCGCTGACTATTTGTTACAGAACGTTTCAAGAAAAACAAACATTTGTAAGAATCTCTATAACGTTCGCTTAGGATCTAGCCGACTCTTACAAGTATATTTAATGTCAAATCTAAAGCGCAGTTGGACAACGCTCTTTTTGTTACTCTACTAAATCGGACTAGGTACCATTAGTTTGTGAAACTGGAATCGAACCGTAATGAATTAACCTAATCTAAACCGTGTGGCTAACTTAATCCCCAGCCTGTAGCCAGCTTAATTTAAAGCGAATATCTGCGATCCACATCGCTATAATAGAAATAGTTCGCTCTCAAATTTCAGGAAATATTACTTCGCAATTATTTTTACCTCTCATCCTGTTCCAACAAATTTTAATGAAGTATGCTGGATTGTGGTGCTCGCTTTAATAGGACACACAGGCTACGTAACGAAACACGGAATGCAGGTGCCAGGAGACATGCAAGGATTTTATTTTTTAACCGACTGCGGTAGGTGGCGGCATTGTACAGCATTTGAATGAAAGGTACTACAATTATTCTGCCTTCGAATTTTAAGCCAGCATAAGGCCTGTGACATGTGGCTACATTGGCACACGTACTTACAAAGGAAAAGTAAATCATCCTGATGATCGTATACGCTACCATAATACATACAAATAATTTCGAAGTTCGCGCCGTAACTCAGAACGAATGGGTGTTACATTTATGTTATTATACAGAACGTTTACATTTGAAAAATTGGTACCGCATATTGTTCAAAAATACGTAAAAAAATATCGTTATTTTCATTCTGGAATAACGTTTGCACTTATTCACTTGCTTAATTATTGTTGGGCAATTAATATCCAGGGTGATCATTCGATAAATAATGACACTCTTGATAATATTTCCGTTCAAGTAGGTATGTTACATTTATATGGTTCGTGAAGCGATCTTAGCCACGACGCGGTTGCAAATTACAAACGATCTGTAAAACTAAGCGACACCAAGCGCGGTCAACACTTAAATAGGTGACCGCTAGCGGCAAATCTGCTCGAGCATTTTCGTACTTCGAAAGGGATGTTTAGCAGTTGGTTAGGGTCTGCCCAAGCTCTCGAACGCGATTTAAAAACATCTGGCAAAGGTACACTAGTAACTAATCAGTATATTATCCATAAATCGACACTGGAGCAGTGTGGTAGTCCATGCTCCAGCTCTACTTGAATTGTGGGAATAACTTACCCAGGAGTAGTTGTAATAAGGGTCTCTCTCTTCCTATCATCATACTCGTATAACAACAAAGCGAATTCATCCGTTTAATAATAATAATAAAACAATTTTCCATGACACGTACAATAATTAAATTTGTTGGAAATTGAAATGAATTTTGAGTATTCATAGAATAAATCGCTCCACGCCTGCCCACTTGACCTGTATTTAATTCAAACATCCAAACGGTTTTATTGCCCCAATCAACAATTTTGTGCTGCTTTGTGTTTGGATGATAAATACGTTTTGAACGTAATAGTACTACTGTGACTTTAACTACAATGTCTGGTGATTCTAACTGCGTTGCGTTGAAAACAATCCACGTCACCTACAGTCTTTTTGTAAAAAAATACAATATGATATTTGTTACAGTATAATCACAGTGGAGTTTGTTCACATTACCCGGAACAAGATGACACGATTCATCTTCGAAATGTACACGCATAAATAGAATTATACTGAGATAAATTAGATTGGCGACTGTCTATTCCGTTAACTATGAGTTGAAGTCAAAGCAAACAAGTAATGAAATAAGCGAGCGCCCGGCCTAGACGTCGGAGGGGCGCTTATCTGGAAAATTTACTGGCTGGCTGACATTACCATCCTCGCCTCGCAAATGCCGACTCATTTGCCAGTCTGTTTGAAAACCCCACAGCATTAACGACTAACGAATCTACATTTAGAATGCCCACTATTAAATTGTTCGTTAAAAAAATTTTACGACCAAGCGCGTATGGTCATGTGCACTGCTATCAGTCCGTTGCGTATTTAGAACATGTACATTTGTAATTTCTTTCCATTTCACCGGTAAAATGCTTTCCGGGGCGAAATACCTTGAAAATATAATGTCGCCGCTAAGATACCTTGCCTATGAACTCGTAAAGTCACGGAGTGCCGAGGGGTCCATTAACTTTAATACCCTCATAACTATATGACGAAATCTCTGCAACAGGAAAAAGCTTTTTTAATTTTTACTAAGTCCGTAAATAAAGAATTTTGTTCCGTTTTTACTTTATTTTAAGTAGAATTTTTCAAAATAATTATCTTTCATCAGCGCCGTAAAAACTTTTCAAGCCATATAACCCAAGTTTGTCCATATAATTCAGGTAGCAATATACCTACATTTTTATGTTAACGTTATACATTGATGGCTCGCTAGACGAAGTGGAATTTTATTTAGTTACATTAATTTAATCGTCGTCAGCAACGTTTCAACATCCTTTCTACGATTTCTAGAAGGAATAAACTAAATTTGTCCATATAATTGGAGCATTATAATGTGATCATTTTTACACATTAATATCTTGTTTCAGAATACATCAAGGAAGTCTGGAACATACCGGAGTAAGCCGGGAAGCGCTAAAATTCGAATCACGTGCTTGGACCGGCAAACAATATTACTAAGAGGGTTTCTGCCGCAAAGTTTACTAGTTGCAAAATGCTCATTATAACTTAATAAAGAAAGTTGATTGTGTTTAAAATTGATGAGGTGTAAATTTGAGATATTAAAGTGAAAAAAAATAACATTTTTATACGTAATTGTAATATACACATACCTACATAGGTACGTAAATGTTTAACAGTAGTACGATAACCAGTACTATTAATAGTATTACTTTTTATATGTTTTACTGGGTACCGAAAAGAAATATCAAACTAGTTAGTTAATAATTTTCAGGTATGTACATTAATATTTTTTACGTAATTTCACAACAATACAAAAGAAGGTATGGAAACTGTGTTTCAATTTTCTCATTATTTACCCCAACAGTCAAATATCATAACCTAACTTTTCGGAATCATGTTTTCGTAATGAATTTTCAGAAAAACAGACACATAATAACAAACGCGGAATAAATAAAGGAAGCTTCAGCTATATTATTATTCGTTTTATCCGCTTGCGTAATCCTCTCGGGACCCTAAGCCAATTATAATGAAAAGGTATGAATATTTTAATGATTGAGTTGTTATGGATAAAATGATTATGGTTAAATTTCTGGAATATCTCAGAAACGCTTATGAATCTGCGAGGTAATCTCATATATTTCGTTTTTGAAGTGAAACTTATTTGCGCGCATGAGGGTAAAATTCTTACTGAAGAGGGAAAGAGTGATTTCGTTTAGTAGTTAAACATTAGAACTTTGCAATTCTGTCCCATATCGTCTTGTACTACAGTAAACGCACATCTTTTTTATTTATTTACATTATCATTAGTATGTATAAAGTTAGTAAACAGTAAGTTAAATTTTATAAATTAAAATTTTGTGATAAATTTCTTAATCGTCCTATACTAAGCAGTTGTTCAGAGAAAGTAATATATTTGTTATCTTTTTTATGTTTTAAAAACAAACGTCTGCATCCGATCCCATATACAATTGTGCCGTTGGCTCCATTTACAAGTATGTTAGTACTTGTGTTCGATATTTATAAATCATAATACATATATGTCATTAGAACAAACCGCTAATGTCAAAAAGTACTCATCGATCTAAACACGTTTTTTAAACAAACAGTCGCGGTTCAGTTTGCCCATACAACACGTCAACGAATTCAAATGCAAATTTTCCACATACAAAATACAATGAGGTGTGACTAAATAATTTCGCGCCTCGGATCGGATCAGTGAACCACATCGGAATATTTAACGATCTTCGGTCCATACGCTCAGTGAGTTCGGAATCCTCCGAGACCGAATATCTCGTGAAGGCGAGGATTACCTTTGTTTGTTCCTGACTCGGTACAAAGCGACCAATCTATTGACAGAATGTCAATAGACTGTCACTGGAAATACTCGGTTTACCTTTATTTACCGAATGGACGTCGTACAAAGTATGTAAATAGGCATGAAACCGAACGTATGCAAGTAACAAATGTTTACATGGATTTTAATGAAATCCATTCGTTTGAATAGACAAAATTTATTTATTACTTTCAAACATGTATGTATTTTTATGTCAGTGCTCACTTTGGACTAAGCACTGCAGTAGCCATAACTGGTAAACGTAGGTTATAATTGCTAACATTTTATTATTAATATAGATATTACAAGAAAAAATTTATTTGCTCTTATGTTTGTAAAATAACATTATATTATATGTGTAGCTCAGTAGATCACATCTCTGGAGTGTCTGTATTTTTATAAACCTATATTCATTTATGAGGTACAAACATAATGCGATCAGTTAGAACTACTGCTTACTCAGATAAGCCTATTACTTAAGACAATAATGCCAAGCAACCTTAACTGTTGCATTATCTCATTACGCTCTAATTACATTGCAGCCAAAGCATATTGATAACATAACCTATACGGAAGTGTTGAATAGCTTAAACTTAGGGAATATTTGTAATTCAAAATAGCATCCGGTGTGGGTTTTTAATGTAAGATTTTCTTATCCACATTTCTCTACAACCCAAATATCTGACATATTAACTTATATTTACCGTTTAACTTTCCTGATATTATATGAAATATCTTATAGTAATTATCTATTTTGAGTTATAAAGCCTATTCTATTGAATTCGTGATAAAATTGAGGTTTCATGGGATACATTAAAAAAATTACATTGTTTTTGTTTTATTTTTTTCTATGGTTTAAGTAACTTATACTCAAATGTATAAAGTTCATTATGTTCTTAGTACAAATGCTGATACTTAGTTTGTTTTGATGTTCATTTCTTTTGTGAAGATTTGGCCTTCAATCATAATAACAGTAGTATCTGAACGTGTATGAGATTGCTTACAAACATAGTTTATGAACCAGAAAGTATTATAGACTATTTTATCCCAAAAATATTAATGATTCCTATGGGACAACGAAAATGTTTACGCATATAGTTCTTCTTTAAGATACTAGATGGCGCAATAACCACTTTAAGTCACGTAGCACCATTAAAATGTAATAACTTATATAGGGTGTTGAATAAAAACGTTAAACTGAAATATGTAAATATTCACGTCACATTTGTAGGCATGAATGTCGTAAATATTGTACTAGAACTTTCCACCATTTCACTTCCCCGGACAGTTTAAAATTCGTTTATATCTGTGAATATTTTGAAAACCACTTTATTTGCAAAAGTTCCACCTTTCTGATTTTATATTATGAAAAATTTATGGTTTATTACTGTTCTCTATAAACCTCGGTAGGCTACATTTTGGGCGTTAAGTGGAAAATGCCTAATTATATTTAAAATATAATCTTTGAATCTTATTATGTACTACTCAACGTTATTATATTTAGTTTTACGACGCTTAATGAAAAGATAATACTATAAACGATTATTATTATCCATACTAATATTATAAAAAGGAAAGATTTGTGTGTGTGTGTGTGTGTGTGTGTGTGTGTGTGTGTGTGTGTGTGTGTGTGTGTGTGTG
>DWEM01000563.1:0-18100 GCA_018245935.1 Agara belti belti
TTCGTTACATACACACACACACACACACACAAATCTTTCCTCTTTATAATATTAGTATAGATATAGATATAGATGTATTTACATTTTTGAATGAAAAAAATACAAAAACACATTCTGTATTTTTATTTCACACATTGTATTCTGCCGCATACAAGTTACGGGAAAGATTTCATGCAAGCCAATCCACCTTTACGACTGGGGTCAGTTCCGGGGCGGTGGCAGGAAATTGCGCCATAAAAGATACGATTGTTTGTCTTTTAAGCTGGTGGTTTCGAATACGAAATAACTCATGAACATTCTTCCGACTGGGATGTACTGTTAACATAATATAAAAAAACTTTTTTTTTCATAATACTCAAGTCTAATGTGTTCGGGCATTTTGATTGGAGACCAAGGCTTGGCTTACTGTAGGACGCCATCCAGCTAGGTGGGATGACCTATGAAAGGCTGCAGAATGACTGCACTGCAATGGCTGCACAATGACTGGCATTAGGAGAGGCCTTTATCCAGCAGTGGACTAATACAGGCTGATAATTATGATAGTGCTAGCTGTAACCCACGGACTGCATTGAGCGCTAGAAAATTTGTACATATTATTTTTTACCTAAGAATTAAAAGTAACAATGTATTTGAATACTGTTAAAAAAACTTTTAAGTAAAAACTTTTAGTTACTTTAAAGCGTGTTTTTGTAACCTAATGATAATTTAGTTCGTTTTAAAATAATCATTTCGTTTTTGTTTTCCTTCCTCTAAACATAAATTTTTACCATGTTATATTTCATCAAAATTGCTTCAGCCGCAAGAATGTTATATTTAGTTACATTTTAATTTGTAGTATTGGATTATATAAACGTGTCAAGTTGCCAGTGGATCCACAAAAGACGTTTAAAACTTATCACAGAACAAACGGTTTCAAACTCAAACTTTACTGCATAATAAGTAATATGCGCTTCGTTACCTTTAATCGTGGAATAAATTGACGAACTTCATAATTAATGACTGCGACACACTGTAAACTACCAACGTTGTTCCACCGCTCATTTAATTCCGAGAACTCAACCATTGCAAACGAAAGAAAAGCTAATTGCAATAATGACAATGTAATTTGCACTTTCAAAGGAATAAACCAAAGTTTATTCCGCCCAAAGACTAGTACTTGCGAAATGTTACTAAAAACCCAACAACATTAACGATAATAAATCAGAATAGCTTTGCCGCTGTCTTAAAAGATTTATGCCGTTTTCAAACATAATTGTCTTAAGCGTTACAAGTCACGAACTAAATTAATAGGGACTTAAACCACACATATGCCTACATATAAGGTTGATGTGCTGGCCTACATAAAAAGACGCATAAAAAGACGCAAATGAAAGGGCGAATCATACGTTTTCTGGACCTCGTTAAAATCATTTAATTTATACTCGGCGTTCTTTTCAAGTCTTCGCGAGTTACCCTTTGATGAAAACTTGCTATGTGCGCCAGACCGAAGCGCACCGTTTAATATATGTACGAGTTTACGTACTCTGGACGCGTTTACTTTGATGTCTGTTTTTACTTTCATACGTAATGCTCGTTTTAAAGAAATTAATTAAAGGTAGACATTTTAAAAGAAGACTAACATCTAAAATAAGTATGAATGCAATTTTTTTTATGATGATGACGATCAAAGATTATTTCAACCCTTATATTGGTGTACTAGTGGACCTAGGAGGACCCAGGAGTGGCTGGCCGTGTGCGGATTGGCAGGCTTCACAGCTCGGAGAACATACGAACGTATGAACTATGTGCAGGTTTCCACGCGATATTTTCCTTCGCCGTTAATGTATCTACTACTTACTGTTTACTTCTGTCCGCGTAATAAATCTGTGACTACGAAAAAATAACATTAATCGACTAGTAAGCTGTGATCATCTTGCGTCTGCTTTACGTCTAACCAAAGTCAACGTTCAAACAGCGAGACCAAAATACGTTAACCGTTAGAGAGAGACGGAACACATCTGAATATAGCCGGCTTAATTTCTTGGCTTGTCTAATTAGCGTTAGACACGACATTAGAGATTTGCGTACAAGTGTGAGCGAGACGGCGCGTGGCAAGGTTCCAAGATGAATCTGATGTTTCGGAAGAACTTCAGCGGGGAGAAGACCGTGTCGGCCAGCGGGGGCGGGGGCAAGGCGAAGGGGGCGCTCGGTGCAGGACGCAACGCGAAGCGACGGGACCGGGATCGCTACTCCTGTATGGAGGAACACCACTACAGAACCCACCTGTTCTTCTCCGCGCCGCGGGCCAGCACGCAGTACAACGACGGCACAGGTAATACGACCATAACCTCAAAGCCGTTCGGAACCTAAACAAATGCGAAAAGCGTTTGCCGCTCCTATGTAAGTTTGCTAACGTTCTATTTGCGTGGACGTCAATGTCGAAACATCTGTTTTGTATAATTACTCTCGTTTTAGCCGTGCACGAGTTGTTTTATTTGTGTTTCAATTATGATACGGTCACAGATGAGTCGTGTGTTTGCCGTTTTGGTCGTTGCGGCTTTGTTTTTGGACGGACGGGACAAAACAAGACATTAACGCGCTGTTTGTTTTTCTGTTTTGTTTTTGTCGCGCGCGCTCTTTCTATGTGATTATAATCATTGTGAATCCTGGTTCCTAAATTGTAATAAATGACATTGTCATTTTACTTTTGCTCCGACAGTTTCGGATTTGGTACCCGGTGTGGTTTAATTGAAGTTTGTAGTTGAAGCGTGCATCTAATAGTCCGATCTTGTATGTTTTTGAAAATATTTTTACGTTATCCTTATGCGTTTATAATAGCCCTTACAAATAATACAATAAATAATAAATGTGCGTGCATCATCTCTCTCACTTTCAACGCATATACTTTAAATAACTCACTTTATCATATCATATTGATAACAAAATTGTATTTTATAAATCACTAAACAAAAATATCTGCCAGTTTTGTTATAGGTAGGTACTTATGTTGTCCTGGAACGAGAAAATCTAACAGCAAAACGTGACTTTTTTATACCGACCCAAACTTTCTTCCAGCGCCCATAAAAAAGGTTCACTTCAACAAACATATTTTTATTATCTTGAAGTAAGTTATTTAAGTTTTCTTATCAACCAGTTATTGTTGTTGGTGTGTTATTTGTGTGGCAATAAATAATATATAGGTTACTGTCAATACTGAGCAATCGTTTCGTTATTTCCCCAAGCAAAGATCAAGCGTACAGTAAATCTTCCGGTTGGGCAAGCGAACTGCATTCCTAAAGACAGATTGACACCCATCTTTACCCTGTTCAGCAAGTTAGCTGACAGATGTCATCAGCTAACACCTATTGACAAATAGCGTAGTGAACTTTTAATCATCGGGACATCACAAGTCATTTTATACTGCAGCTAGTGACAGGTGATGCCGCGATCGAGTAAGATGACGCAATAAAATTATTTCTTTTTTTATAACAAAAATAATCCCTCATATATCGAGCGTTTTAATTGATTCCATTCATATGTTAATTTAATAACAATAATAACATTTCACACAGTGTCAGAGGAATGATTTTAATTACTATTTTTTATTTAACATGTAAAATAGAAAGTACAATAGTTTCTTAAGACAAGTTGATAAAAATTATATAAGACAAGTACCAGCACATGCAACGTAAACAGACATAAAAAATATTATATAATTGATGGATGAAACTTGTCAATTACAAAAATAAATTTGTTATAAAGTCCAAATTATACGTTCCATTGATTTTCGTTTTCAAAATTAGAATAATACTGGTTGGTGAGCAATTTAAAAACCTTTTTTTTTTAAATTAGAACAGTTGTTACTAAAATAGACAAAATAGATCTTATTTTTTTTTAATTGGTACAGACTGGCATTTCGAATAAAAATTGAAGCGATTAAAATAAATTTCATATTTCAACGAACTAATTACTTCATTAAACTGAAACTATTCATGACAATTCCATCGCAGCATTAAACTGGAACTCGCTTCGATTATTTCGAATTCATAGCTTTCTAAATGCAAATGTATTTTTAATTGCGGGCAATGAAAATGGTTTTTATAGAAGAAAGTTAAGAATATGTCGTTATTGAAAGCTTCAGAAAGGCAATGTATTTACCTAATTACAGAGAATTATGTTTTCTATATTGTATAAGTATTAACGTGGTCGGTTTTATACGGTAATTTAATATCTGAATCTTGATTTCATTTGTTTTAGTTTTGTACACGGCTTTTTATATTAGTCACTCTGTTTTTATATAGTGTAAAAGGGTACAGCAGTGGAAGAATAAAACAGTAAAAAGGGGGGAGGGGGAGGCAGCTTATTAATGCATACTGAAGCGTTGAAGTGTTTTTTGAAACTTATTAAGACCCGATAGAACCCCGAACCAATTATAAGCAGATTATAATTATATGTTTTCAGTTTTGTTGAACTCGTTGGTCCAGTGGTTGGTGAGCCTGATTTCAGAGTGGGAGTTGTGGGTTCGATTCTCACCCACGGCTAATATTTGTGTGATGACATCTTCAGCTAAACTCAAACAGGATTGTAGGAACAAGACCATTAGTTTTAATTAGTTCAATTAGTAATATGTGTTAATAAGGATATTAATTAGTTTTTATAAAGAATAGATTAAGCCAGAAAAAAAAACTTAATCGCAATAAGTGAAATAAGTTTGAAAAAAGAATTGGAGCGATAAATTTAATGATGGATAAAATGAACACCTAAATTTAAAAACGCAGTAACAAATAATTTTTGTAGCTCAAGTTTTATATGAGAAAAATCGGTAGCTACAAATATGCGTTAAAAATGTAAAAATGATAAATATGTGTGGTCATATTTCGTATGTCGTTGAAACGCGACCTCCACGCGCTCGCTAAAACGAGTGCCTACATAGCTGTGACACGTTAGTAAAAGTCACACCCAAATACCTTTGAAAACATGCAACGCAAGCACGTAAGGGCTATTTGCGTCTCGCGTTTCGGGTCACGATTATATTCGGCTTTGATACTTTTAGACAACATTCTCCGTTCGTCAGTTAAGATTTGGGTAATAATGTGAATAATAATTGGGATAATTCCACACAACGTCCGATTCCAAAATAAGATATTTAAGCCTGTGTTACGGTAACCGGACACCTGATAAACATACACATATATATATAGACTATGTAATACACTCAAACACATAAACAAAAATGCTCTTTATACAAATGTTTGCCCTGAATGGGAATCGAACCCGTTATCAGGTTTCTAATTCTAACCACTAGAATAAAACGCCCAGTCAAATATAGCCCATAGAATATTCATGTCTTATGTAACTTACACCTATGCTCATATATTTACCCGTTAGTAACGTTCGTAAAAATATCAAATTATTTAAATCAGGTAATTATTTACAGTTAAAACGCAACCATAAAAGATAACAGAAAGCGTTACTTGGAGATACTTTTTAAAGTTTCATTTCGTGCAAAATAATACGACGTTTAAAAGAGAATAGAAAGGAAAAATAGAGGATGAGAAGGATAAGCTCTCTGTCTCCCTCTCGGGTCTATGGACTGAAGTTACTAATTATTTCTAAGATGCAAACGTATTGTTTGCAGAAAGATGCGGTCCAGTCCTCGGCGGTGGTACGGGGCCCGAGCCGGAGCCGCCGCAGCCGCTCGTGACGCGGGAGCCTTCGGTCTCGCTGCTCCGGTGGGAGCGCCCGACCAACGAACAGCGGCGCCGCACGGAGCCCGTCTCCCTGGCGACCCTCGAAAGAGACTGCTTCGTGATCCCCGCCCACGCGCTCGAGCGCTTCTTGCCTGATGGTGTACCGGTGGGAAGATTGTTGTTTTTATTTAATTAACATAGCAAATAAGCATACGGGCTAACTTATGGTGAATGGTGCAGCCTTAAAACGATTCTGACACCTATCAGAAAAAATGACTTTCCCACAAATTGTACAAAATTTCATATGTGTAATGTATGTACAATTACAAACGCTACTGAATCCTATTAAGCTATAGTTGAAAAATCTTTGTTACCATTTCCAGCTGCCCGTCCCACCCCCAACACCAGAAAAGGGCATCACAACAAAGAACGTACCCAGCTCGCTCAGCATCCTAGAAGTGGCCGACCCGAAGCTCTGCATCCTCGCCCATTTGATGAGCCCCTTAGAACCAATAGAACCCATACTGGAGTCGCCGCTCGCCAAACCGTTAATAAAACAGAAGACGGCCGCCAGCGAGCTACTGAACGATGTCGCTCAAGCGAACACCGCGGTGGGGGGGATGCTCCTCGCTAACATGGAGAAGAACGCCGAATTCCCATTCATATCGTACTACGTGATAAACACGACCCAAACGGACCCTTTGCTCTTCTACAATAACATGCGGTGTGCGTCCTTGACCAAGTTCGATCCGAAGACCATCAGGTATTCCGCAGCTCACACGCTCGATTTGTACAGCGAAGTCGCAATGATATGCAGACCTCCGTTCAACGACCTCGCCGGTGGTCCGAAGAAATCTCACACTCCAACTACTGGATTTATTATTAGTGTTTATAAGGTACGCTGATTTTTTCATTATAGAACTGTCGTTATAGAAACGAAAACCATTTTGGTCGAATTATACTGCAATAGCGTACAATAAACAATATTGCTTAATATGGCGATGAATATCATTTATTACAGCAACACCACGAATGAAATTGCGTCCACTCAGTGTTGCCACCACTGATTTTCAGTGTGGCTCCATTTACCTCGTAATTCGGGCAAATGTAACAGTTAAAACTTTAGTGAGAATGAGTTATTTTTTTTATTATTAAATTTATTTTCAAAAACATGACAATGTCATTAAATATATACGCATCTGTTTCTTACAATATTTTAGATTTGTGAAAAATTGTGGACTAATGTTTACGTTTTGATCTGTATGTATTTTAAATGTAAGCCCATTTAATTTAAAAACGATTGCTCTATTTGTTACTTGTTTCCAATTAAAAATCTCTACATTTGTCTCAGTTCAATATTATTTCCGTTTATGATTTATGTAATTGAGAACTTTCATCATTAGTCGAGAACAACTCAAGTCATGGACTAAGGTCGTTCCCAAGGCGTATTTCTGTAACATAGATAACATGGTCCAATCTAAATTGCAGGTGTTCGAAGGCGACGACGGGGAACGCTTCGAGAGGAACTGGCTCTACTGGACCGGAGCCAGGATGCTGTACCGTCATCTGCCACATTCCGTGGGCATGAGGAAGATAGCTCTGCACAAATCTGTCGCAGCTCACGGCGATAAAATGTACCTTCTTGTATGTGAGTGCGCCAATTTATTGGACGACTTGTCAGGGGCGGCCATGTTGATCACGGCGTTACGTGCGCGGTTGTGTGGGTACACAGGCCTGTATAGACCGATACAGACTTTCTAGTAGACCGCACCAGGCCTCGGTGGCCTGGAGGGTTTTCTACTGAGGACAACTTACGCGAGTAAATAGTATAAGATCTGTAATTTGAAGTGAATTGTGGAAAGGTTCTTCGTTGATTGATGTTATGAAAAATTTATTGTTTATGGTTGGCTGTATGTGAAGAAATTGACTTTTGTATTTTGGCATTTAATTTTTAAAAATCGTACCATTATAATGTAGCGTAGTAACTAGTTAGAGTGCTATGAAAATTTACTAAGGTTTATTCGATTTAAAGATTTAGCTATTTTAAGGTTGTTATGGACCTAATCTAGTAACGAAATATTCGGAGGACCGGGATTAAATGGTTGATGTCTCAATAATACGGTGACAGTATAATGTTGTACCGTTAATGGACCAAAGAAATAGATTTTACTGTAAGGATGCCCCAGCGTGAGGTACGAGTAGTCATTATTTCCATTAATGTTCTTCTATCACTTTCCTCTTCTAGTCACTCGATCGTTTGCTTTGGATTTAAAATGAATGAATAATTCATAATAGCTATTTTCTCTAATAAATATAATATTCAATTTTCTCCACAACTAACGGTATTTCGAATTTCAAAAAAAATTGTCTAGAAAAATTTTATTCCTTTCACAGTGAGAATAGCTGGTAGTCGTCATTTTGTCAATTTTTGACGGTATTACAAAAAAATTTATTATCTGTAGACCAAGCCACTCGTCAATTATTGTTTTTAACTTAAATTAAGTATTGCATTAACGTTATTGTGACATCGCAATGAGTGTTCATAGTGTCAAAATGTTGAAGGCGCGACTTATTTCTATATAAATGCCAATAATAGAAACCTACATTATTTACTATAAGTAGCTAGAATTTTAATTAATATTATTTGTAGATGGATATCTTCATTAGTGGATTATTAAGCTTCAATTAACACTTAAATCTTCGTCTTAACGAAAGTTCTTTGCACCTATTTTACTTAAGAGTAGAAGAGTAATGCATACTATTAATTAAAGTCGTTTTAACTTACTTATTAGATATAGTACTATGTACTTATCTTTAACTGTAGTCAAAAATTATCAGAATAATTTTTAAGTAGATTTATGATTCAGGTCTTATACCATAACGCCATTGCTAAACTGCCAATTATTAACATAGATAAGAATCTTGATATTTTACATTATGATCAAATCAAATCAAAATCATGTCGTTTATAATTATCACATATTAAATAAGACCGCGAAAATGGAATCGAATGCGAAAAACGTTAAAAGAAGTTCGTTCGTGTCACTTATTTACTAAAAGTATTAAAAAGGCGGCCATTAAAAATATTCGGCAAAGGCAAATAAAGTTCTCTACTCGTTTTAAGCTGAGTGAATATGCACCAATGCTATTGTAAGAAGTATAAAAAAATAAGTACGCGAGATGACAAATTGGAGTCTTCCGATTGTGTCGGAGATACTTAACTTTTAGCCAAAATTAATAATGCATACTAGTCGCATTATCTACAAAGCAGTATAATTTCTAACATATCACGATACATATCATGATTTATATATTTTGGTTCACTGTAATCTAAACCAAAACCACACAAAAATTAATTAAAAACTCAACGAGATAAACGTAAAATGATAGAAATCAATCCTGACCGATTTAAAGCGTATTGAAATTAACTTAAGATGTATATATTTTGAAGTGAAATTTCACCGAAAGTAATGATTGGCTTGTACGACTAGTATACGAGTAGTATAGTTGAACTTTTTGCAACTGACTAGTTAGGCAGTCGGCTAGTCAGCCAGTCTTACTCGACCACTGCACTAAACATAAAGATCGCATGAGGAGACCTGTCGATTTGCCATTACCAACACCTGACTTCTTCTTTTTCTTCTTCTGACTTCTCTGAAGTGTAACCCTTATTTTTAACTTATAACACATATTATTTAGAAAATGAATGTTCAGTAAGGTAAGAGATTTAATTCATGAATTAAATCAATAATTTGATTTATGTGTGACGTAATTTATGGAAGGATACTTGGGGTCGTGGAGATTGTTTTAAGTGTGTCCTGACATGTTAAACATAAAATAGACATAACATGTTCAACACTACATAACATACATAATAAAATTTTGAATTTATTGTAGAAAATTTTCAAAAACCCTCTATATTATGTTTGGGTATACCATGTGTTCAAATATATAAATTATTATTATTATTACATGATATTTTAACTAGAAATTATGAACATTAAATGAAATTCTTATTATCAATTAGAAATTATAATTTAAAAGAAGATGTAATTTTTGTAAAAGATTGTAATATGACCAGAAAATAATATTTTATAGTTTTTGGTTGTTCACAATTACAGCAATAATATTAATGATACGCTAAGCACGTTTATAGTATGTAACAAATAATATAGAAGCTTATTGCGAATATTTAGAACTAAGCCTTCTGCACAAATTAAATATTTTATATAATAACTAGCTATATAAGTACATACTTAAGTATTTATGGTCGATTGAAAAAATATACCTCCACCGAACTGAGAGTAACTGAATTTTGTTTAGTAAGAACAAGAAAATTCCAGCTACGGAAATGAAGTACTGGCCACTTTTCAAAAGTATCGAATGTATTACAGATGCAGCCATGTATATTGGATATTGATTTTTTAAATGTTTTTGTTATATTATGTCTGTGATCAAGTTATCGAACAGCTTAAACATTTCAAAATATAATTTTTGGTAAAAATAAGATATGTTAAGGATTAAAATTAATGATTTTACCTTATATAGTACATACTCGTATGCACAACGAAGTCAATTTTAAGTATTTTTCCGTGTTACTTACGTCGTCTGCCTAGCAAACGTCAGCAATAAGTTACTGCTGAGATTTTAAATGGGTAGTACATACTCATAACTAAATTGAACGATAAGCTTAACATATATTTGTAATGGATTTTGAATTATAATTGAGAAGAAATCACCAATATTGTTGAATGCGAATGAATTGATGTTAAATAATTGTTTTGTTATGGTGCTTACAAATAAAATAAGCAAGTACCAATTAAGAACTTCAAAGATATCGCGATAGTAAAATTTCCCAATTAATTTACTTCTAACATAATGCTTTTACTTTATCTTAATATCGACTTAAAACATCCTTTCAAAGTTACTCTGAGATTAAAATAATTATATTTCACTATAGCGCTTCTTTGCTTTGAATAGTGGCTTGAGCAATTAACGATCCAGTGATTCCCCCTTTCGTGAATTTTAGTAAACTTTTAAATAATTCTTAAGTAGTATAGACTCTAAATTAGAAATATAACTAACTTCGCTTGATGAAAATATTGTACAATTAATTATTTACACTACACTAATGAAATATATCAATTGGCTTATTTTCAATTTAAAAAAATAAATATCGTCGTAGGAACTATCAACATAGAGGATTATACAAACATTTTCAAATTATTACAATTTTTTATTTCTATTAAGTACTTGTTATTTAGTCGATCTATTATTCTATGTAATAATGTATGTATAAGATATTTGGCTTATTAATAGCTCAATGGCCCTGTTTATCTAACAACTATTCAGTATTTATTTTAATCTTTGCTATAGAGTGTCTAGTATCTAGAATCTTCTTTTTTAGTATAGGCACAAGTTGTATGCATTTTCAGGCTTATAAGTAGTTCAGGTATATGAGTCTTTAGTCTAGTGTTAGTCTACATTGCATCTTTACAACAAGTCTTCAAAATTTCCTCCTAAAATATAAAATTTTAATTTACTGTCATTATTGTCTTTTCCTTCAGTCAAAGAATTACTTAACCTAATTTTTTATGTTAATTTTATACAAAGTGTTGCCACATTTCCGTGTCATTTTCAAAATAATATAATAACCACACTATACTAACCTACGAAAATTATAAAGATTTTTGTAATGTTTGCTTTTAATTTAGAATTGATTAAACAATTTATAATTTTTAACAGTTTTCTGCATGATTTTACATAGCTGAGTTCATCCAACCCGAGGCATGTCTTGCGAATATCTTATTTAATATCCATTCAAGAACAAACATGGGTCGTGTAATTATAATTTACTCAGAGGGCACATACAAGCTTACGAGCCCATACTTGTTACTATGTGACTACTGTGGATTAAGTCTTTTGAACTACAACTTACAAACCAGTTCAGAAAGCTTTGAATTATATTTACCAATTTACAGCCAATACCTAGCCAGCACATGTCACGGCAGCACTCATGAATACTTACGGATTCGCAAAACTCGTCGTGATTCACTCACAGCTTAACAAATAGGTACCAAAAATACCGGTATACATGTAAGATAAGTGCAATTTAGATATTATAAAATCAAGTTTTATCGTTTAGCTTGGAAAGCTAGTTTTCATTAAGAGCTAAGCTCCTTATTAGACAAATAAAAATTTGAATTATTTTTATAATAAAATTTAAATAATTGAATTCTGTGTTTTATTTCAGTGTTTAAAATGTGGAATCCCTTAAACTAAGTTATTTTATTGCATATAATATGACAGACTACACGATAATGGACAATATATATGGATATAGGACAATGCATAGACAGATCATTAATTAATCTAGGTGCACTGGTCTTTCCTAATAGCAGTAGCTTAGTTTAAAAAAAACCTATATGTTCTACACTAAATAAATCATAGCTTGGCTATAGATATACAAATAAAAAAGCAATGATACTAAAAGTGTAGTAATACTTTTTATTTACAAACAATTTTCTTACACAATCAAAACATTAACTAGTAAAACTAAAATAATAACTTGTAATTAGTAGCCTTTGTGCCCTCTGAATCTTCTTCTATTGTCAAGCTGAAAAAAAAACACAAATATTTAATGTTTTAAAATATACATGAAATAACAATATTAAATTACAAGCATTATTGCAAAAGACCATTTTGTTTTTACACAGTTCATTGACTCACACCTTTGATATTACACTGAAATGGTATCCACGCCGATGTATAACTTCACATAACTGTCACATATCAAGACCATTGTCGATAAAGTGTTCCAAATTTAAATATTTGCCATAGACAAATGAGTAAATGATTCACAAGTACATAAAGCAAAGTAAAAAAAATTAAAGCTATAAATGAAGTATCAAAAAAGACAGCATTTGTAAGTTAAAATAAAGTACCAAGTGTTTTTAGTAGCAAAGAGAGGACCATTCAAAAGGACAGGACACAACAAACACCCGTTAGTTCAATCTCTTCATGACACATACAGGAAGAAAGACAGAGATTATCATATAAAAATTTAAACTATTTAATTAAAATAACCTTATGTTGCCATGCTATACAACACTTGTCCAAAGACAACATTTGATGATTCACATTCATAACATTTCCAGATCATGAGTTGAGATTTAAAGGTAATTTGTTAGCAAAATATTTGATATAGTAGTGTAAATTATAGCATATACAATATTATAACACAGTAGTGGCCAGTTCCAAAGTTATCTGAATAACCACTAATAAAAAACTTACCAAGGATCTTTTACATTCAAAAAAGCTTTGCCGTAACTGTAAACATTCGGCTGGAACCGTACCTTCCTTCAAACACTGCCGTGGAGTCTTCCTTTCCTGGAAACCAGAATATGAACAGAACAATCATAAATTATACAGATCTATCGCACAATCCATTGATTGAAAATGGGTATTTATCAACCTCAATACATTTTATGTGAAAGAAGTACCAAAGTAGGCAGCCATGTTTGCTCACTGCAGTCTAGAGACATCTGCACCCAACCTTGAAAAAGTTAAAACCACATATGCAATCTACATACTCTAAATAACAGAAATTGACCCGAATCTGACTGGATTTACATGTCACAAAATGACATGATAATTTGTTACGAGGTATTAATACATTCACTAATCTGAAGTGCATATTTGTCTACGTAACCTTTTTATAACTTACATTTTAATGCGAAATTCCGTTTTCTTTTTTAAATATCCATAACAAATGAATCTAATCAATTTAACAGCAAATTTCAAATAAAGTAACAACATTAGTGAAGTGAATATATCAACCAAATAAATGGTACATTAGGTTGTTTACCAATAACTTAACAATATATTGTTACCTTCTACTTGTAACTTTGTACAATGAAATATTAAAATAAAAATTGATTAGGTTTTCAAATGATTATTGCATGAATGCAGAAGAATTAAGTCAGTTCTGTAAGGATAGAGATATGTGGATCTCCATGCTTTCTGCTCTCCCCGTTAGGGACAGGACCCTTCACACGAGTCTGATGTAATAATAATTCACAAATGAATGGTCAGCAATGATTTATAAGGCTGCACCCAACACTAACCGTTTTACAACAAGTGCTACTTAGCAAACACATCTTAAGATCGGCTCGAATCCCTGCGCAAGGCGACGTATCTGCCAAGCCGACCTCGTCCGGGGCAAATGTAACCATTTTCTTTTAAATTCGAAGCAAATAATACTAATGGATATGAAAAATTTGTTGATAACATTTGACAAGAATGTTAATATTTCAAAGCTGTGTGACATTAGTTTTATAACAGGCTTGCACTAACAAAACGTACCACCAGCTATAAATACAATTTAGAGTGTTGATTAATTGATATTATTTGGAAAAAATATTTATTTGACTGCAAATTAAGGCAAACCGTAACGTACAGAATTTATTTAATCGATAAACAATATTTACTATTCATTGTGACAGTAAAAAGTAGAAACCTCAGTAAATTAGATTTGTTGTCATTATGTCATTTGAAAATCAGTCAGCTGTTATCGTCAATTATCATCTGAACGTATAAATACCTATCCATTGTGTACTTGTGTCTGTGGATAATTTAATTCGTGGTACCAATATGAGAGGAATTTTCCCATTGTTTTATAGAAAACTTTCGCACGTGTGCAGCTTGAAACCATACAAAGAGACGAAATGGTTGATGCCGAATGGGAATCCAATAGGGGTGTATATTTACAATTGTGTTGCCGAGGAGAAGGTTCCAGTTATTTTGAGTGATCCTCACATCGCTACGTGGTACTCCTGCGGGCCGACCGTGTACGATTCGGCGCATATAGGTCACGCTTCCTGTTACGTTAAGTTGGACATAATACAGAGAATTCTAAAATCATTTTTTAACATAAAATTGGTCACAGCCATGGGTGTTACCGACATCGATGACAAGATAATAAAAAAAGGCATTGAAACCAAAACCGACTTCAGAACTGTTGCTAAGCAGTTCGAACACGAGTTTTGGTTAGACATGGCCAGTTTAAATATAGAAAAGCCAATGTTAATAACTAGGGTATCAGACCACATGCACACCATTGAGAGTTTTGTAAAGAATCTAATTGATTCTGGCACAGCATACCCAACGGGGGATGGGTCAGTATACTTTGACATATCAAAGTACCCTTCATATGGTAAGCTACAAAAAATGCAAGACATTGGAGAACCCAGTGACCAAAGCAAGAGAAATAAAATGGACTTCTCTCTTTGGAAAGGATTTAAGCCTGATGAGCCATACTGGGAGACGTCATGGGGTAAAGGGCGGCCTGGCTGGCATATAGAATGCTCTGCAATGGTCAGTAAAATATTTGGCTCCCAAATAGACTTCCACGCTGGTGGCATCGACCTCCAGTTCCCCCATCATGAGAACGAAGAAGCACAATCGTGCGCATATCACAACACAAGGCAATGGGCTAATTATTGGATACATGTAGGTCATTTGAATCTGAAAGGGGATACAAAAATGTCAAAGTCACTCCAAAACACAGTGTCAATCGCAAACTTGCTGGAGACACACAGTGCAGATGCATTCAGGATGGCTTGTCTGATGTCAAACTACAGGTACCACATGGAATTCAACACGGAAGTCATGGCAACTGCCGAAGAAGTACTTAACAAATTTAAATATTTTCTTAAAGATGTATATGTTTATGCTAATAACAGTGAAACGGGTAGCGCTGACTATAATGAGAAGCTTCTAGATTCATTGCAAAAATTAGAAGAAAAGAATTTGGAATTTTTGAGCTCTGACTTCGATACTGCCTCTTGCATAAATTCAATGCTGAATCTTATTAGCAAAACACATAGAATAATGAAAGCAAACAGTGGCGATTATTACCCAGTGCCCATAATTCTAATAGCCGAATACATAACTGATGTACTGACAAAATTCGGTTTGCAACTACAAGAAACATCGAAAGATAGCATTTCTAATTCCGTTGTAGACACACTGGTTGAGTTTAGGCATTCAGTGAGAGGGAACGCAATAAAAACCAAAGACAAGGAGCTATTAAATGCATGTGATACTGTGAGAAACAAGATGAAATCCTTAAAAATACAGATTAACGACACCAGTAATACTTCTACATGGGTTTACGTTAAGTAAATATAATAGTTACCACCAGATAGGAAATCATGTTTACATATATTCGACCTACAAATGTATAAATAGTGCAATGGAATATTTGTAAATAATGACAATGTTAATTACTAATGTATGTAATAATATATGTAACAGCCTTTTTGTAGGTACAAATTTGATGTCATCATTGAAATAGACACACTAATTACCCTTAAGGGGCCTGATAGGGAGGCCTATGGGACAAATGGTACATAAATATCACTGGTTCACTGACATAACGACTGCTGGCTAACACAAGAATAGCCATTGCGAAATAAGTTACACAATTTTTTAACTATTGTTACTTTTTCCTTTCCTTACTGCCTTACTCTAATTGCTACCTGGTGCAATATTGGTACAGGACTCCTTGAAGTCTCAAAATATGTCCATCCTATTTTATTGGAAACGATATCCAAAGATAATCCAAAGTATTATGTATTGTGTATATTCTGTAAATAAATTCATTTCAATATTATCATAAAGGTTGTGACATTTTATGCTTAGACTTAATCAAAATATACTAATAATCAATACATATTTTCAGTTTTGGTTTCATTTATGTATGTTCATTTTGTTTGGTTTTTATTTCACCGTGTAAATAGTGTAGTTAACAACTAGTAACCAAATACCTAACTAACCACATAGTGAAGTATCGGAACACTATTAACGTGTAAAAAAACAAGCAAGGGTTGACGATGTTAGCTGTTGGCGAGTGTCGAGGCTGTTGAGAATCTTGTCAAAGATAAGACTACACTTTTCAGATGGCCCAACATATCTGAGGTAGGTTTATTCGATGGGTTATATATAAAGGAACAGAGTTGTGATTAACAGTGGTAGAAAAAAATTAAACAAATAAGGCAAGTATACAATGTAATTGTTCAGTGTTCACATAAAATACACACTGCCATAGCCAAGTGATTATTTTGCTTAACGCTAAACCTTGAAACGGTGACCGGGAAGTGTTCGAGAATGCCTTAGTTAACATCAGTCTTATACAATGTTCACAGTATAATTTCAATATTACAATAACGCTTTGTTCGTAAATTCTAAACCGCTAATATATAAGTGAGTGCAAATTCTAAACAAACATTAAGTACAGTCATCAACACAAGACACAATATTTTTTTTGTCTACTTTTTTTATTGCACTCTTACAATCGGAGCGAAATGAGGTTTGGTCGTAATGTTATGTGATATATTTTTATATACATTTAGTGATGAGTACATGTGACAACCCTAGCGGATGTGACAGCACTAATATAAATTTTGAAAATGAATTCGAAATTCGGTTATTCGAGTAATATATCGCATTTCACTTTCTAAAAAACTATTACAATGTAAGTCTACTACGAGTCTAGATATAACCGTTACAGATAAGACTAGATTTATCGATGGAATTTTAAAAATAGAATATCACACAGCTAAACCAAACCTTACTTTCAGTTTTTATTTGCGGTAACATGTTTGAAATAGGCTAGCATTTCAAACATAAAAAATTTCATTTCAATTGTAGCCAACGCATTGCCGGCTTTGAAGAATAGCTCTTTCCCGCTTTTCTCGAATAGTCCCTCATTCAGTTTTTGTCAAAGAGTAAATTCTCAGCTTTGTAAACCCTCCACGCTATGAAATAATCTCTGGTCATCTTGAATAGAGTGTAGTAGTTGATGAAGAGTAGGATGACTATGGCAAGGAAGTTGTTCCACGCTATCGAGCTGAACAACAGACATATCTGCAGGAGCACCAGCGACAGCTGCAGGCACAGCAGTAGACAGAGCAGCCCCGAGGAGTCACCGAACACGGACTGGAAACAAATAATAAATAATAATCGGTATAATTCTACACACACTCATCCAGGTCAGAAATAGCCAATTAAATGTACCTTAGTACATGTATCGACATTTTTTATACCCAGACACAGACATAAATATATTATACAATAAGTAAATAAATAAGTTAAATATTTTATTATATAGTTAATTTCAATTTAATAATTTATATGTGTAAGTTGAAAATTATCTTAGGTCTAACTCTATCCAGAGGGTAAGGGCGGCAGAGGTCTTAGGTACGTGACCACTTGTGAAACGAACGGGGAAGGGGTTAAAAAAATTGTGAAATGAGCGTGAAAATTGGTGGATGGCCCCAAATGAGTGGTGGTGAATAAAGCGAGGACTCACATAGAAGCGCAGATGGTGCGCGTTGCCCGGCTCGGCGGCCACGGTGCGGGCGGCGGCC
>DWEM01000564.1:0-18100 GCA_018245935.1 Agara belti belti
TACTTTTGCTACCTTGAATCGCATTTTATTCACAAAAGTATTCAATATTAACTATGAATTCGTTATTGGTACCATTGGGGAATTCTGTATAACGCGAGTAGGAAGTTGTTATTCAAACTACAAGGCAAAAAAAAATGTTGGGCAATTTTATTTGTGATTATGAAAAAAATCTTTTTTACTACATTGAGAGGGTGCGCAGAAAGACTAAATTTACATAATTCTTACAGAGAGATTAAAATAAACTAATCTGTCTATGTCAATTTCATAAATGCGCATTTTTCCTAATTTTGTTATTTTAGTAATGTTTGTTATCTTTGAGAAGATATTCTTAATAACATTTAAACTTCAAAATTATTGAATTACAGTCAAATTTTTATCCGAAACGATCACTAGCAACTTTATAATTAATCAATAACATCAATCAAATGTAAAGATGCTAGTGTTTTGAATAATATTGTGTTAATGTAATGTCTATGTTAATATTTTCCATGTCTAAAGGTACTTGAAAATAGCATTTAATTAAAGATGAATATCAGGGTTGACGTCGTTTTTATAACTACACAGTGCCGGAAATTGAAAAATGTCTTTTGCTCTTTTAGAATATTTTGTCGCCAAGCTACCGCAAGCCCCTGGTGCCGGCTTAAAAGCTAAGGAAGTAATGATAAATACTCGTACATTAATTTATATTAGCTTATCAAAAGCGAGCACTGTGAAATTAAATCATAACCAAATAATACTTGCTATAAGAAGCGTACACGTTGGTGAAATATACATTGATATTTATGATACGTTCGTAACGCAGGCGTGAAATGCATGGATTTTAAGTTCATTTGGCCTGTAGTTGGTAGTGATTTAATATTTGTAACATTTCATTAGGAAATCCCTCTATGGTAGGGTAATCCAATTGTTAATTGTTTAAGAGACTTCGGAACCTCCACCCATTTGAGATGTAACTTTCAAAGATAGCTGGTATATTGTTTAACATTCAATGGCATCGCAAAAATGCAGCGTAACATGGCAATATTTCAATATTAGAACTTTCTGAATGAGTTGTCAGCATACCTGTATTCTATTTACGCACATACTTGTATGTGTTTTTTATACAGAAACAACGATTTAGGTAGCAAGTGGCAAGTGCTCTGATACACTATAATAAAGTTGGGAGTGCGGTATGCACGCCGTTACAAGTTCACCGTGAAATTTGGCTGCGAATGTACGTGAGTTTATATTGTGAGTACCTAGACGATATCATTAAAACTAGATGATATTTCCCACGTGAAATTATACATAGCGGCGCAGTAGGTATTGGATGAATTTTGAGCTGGGAATAAACTTGCAATCTAAATTCATGGGACGCTGGATCGGACTGCCGGACCATCTATAAGGCGTGTGTATCCAATACTTACAAGGCTTTACTATGTATGTGCTACAGGGAATACTCTTGGCTTGCGAATAAGCGACGACTCGTAAGTAGGATTTGAATATAACTGGGTACTAGTATGTATGGCTGGATGGTAAATTGTATTGGCCTAGCTTACAAAATAAATATTTCTATATAAGATAAATCTGAGAACCGTCGCATCGCTGAGTGCTGAAGTAAAATGTTTGCAGAGCATACGTTATTCATTCGGGTTCTTGGGACTGAATTCCCTTAGAACAATCATCTATGTGGCAAAAATATCTATGCGCTTAAATGATCACTGCCTTTGTGACCATTTAGTATTAAAAAAAAGTAAGTAACAAATAGTAAAATTATACTTAATTTCTTTACTGCAAATAGTTCTGTGTAACATTAATTACGCAAGGCATCATCAAAAGGATATATGCATGTACTAAATGTTTAATTTTACGGTCACCGTTTAAATATCCGACAACGAGTGAAATTATTAATTAACGTCAACGTAGTGTCCGTTCCGGAATACTTCGCTATATTTGCGAGCATGCTGTCACTATTATCGGATAATTAATCGAACGACCATCTCGTTCACGCGCTTAGTCCTGTACCGACACTGTTTACGGTAACATAACCAAATTAGTCCAAAGTTGATTTTAACGGTAGCCGCTCGTTTACACAAACGTGCCTCTGACGGTTTGCTAATCAAGTTGCTACGGATACTAGAAGCCCCGAAATAATGGACAGCTATACGTGCAAACTATTTCGTTAGCGACAAAAAATGGCAGCTGACGCGTTTCCAAGTTTTTGTACTGCGCTCGATCTGCAAATGAGCTCAGTAATTAGCCTGATGATAAAAGGGAAATAACCTATTGAAGTATAGGATATGTACGTCTACTGGTTGGTAACCTGTCCTTAAAATTAGTGGTTTTAGTACTTAACCATAGTGGACCAAGGTGTGTCTGGGAATTTCTGAGAAATTCTTAATACACAAAAGTAACAAATGGAAGGTATAGTGAGTAAAAGCGCTCGTGAACTAGACGCATTTGAATATCGTTTACTATATTTTGGAAATGGAAACTTGTTCGGGGTACCAATGCAGCGGCGCCATCATGTCCTTTTCGCTAAGCAGTAAAAGTGTGCATTGTTCAATTTGACGAGTGTAAATACGACGTCCTTTTGGCAGCGGCTTAAGGTTCCTTATAGGTGTTAAAATTGCTTTAATGAATTAATAGTTGATTACGGTGAGAGTCAGGTAACTAATTAATATGTGTTTGATGTAACCACTATACTTATATCTCTATAGCAGAAATAACAAACAACTGAGTAACGTTTGGTGCTGTAACCTTTTGGTAGGGTCATGATTATTATCCAATTTACTTAATGGCATTGTCCTTAACGCTTAGATCCTGTTCGTTAAGTAATTGTCGCTTAGACTTTTGACGGGATTTAAAAAAATCATTTTACGCAACTTTCTAAGTCACCCTACTCACTGGTTGACTGCTAATCCTCATTGGATAACGTGTAGCTACTAGAGCCGAGACGCAAATTACGGCTGCTAGCTAACAGTGGGATAACAATGAGTTGCAGTCAATTATAGGACCCGCGGTTTTAGAGCTGTAACATAAAGAGGATATTTCACGCCCAGTGTTATCGCACTATACACCTGGCTACAGTTCACATTCGAGCGAGCGCCAATCACGCTTCCAACGGCATGCTCACTCAGATAGTAGCTATTGTCGACGTATTTGTATACCTCGCTGCTAATAATTCATACTTCTATTGTTTGCTATGTCTAACTGATTTAGGTACAGCAATTTTTGTACAAGAATAAAATATCCCAATTTTAAGAAGTCCCTTAGCCCCCTGTACCGTTACTCTACAAACTGTGTTTAATCACGTTAAAGAAGGCTACTTGCCATCCGTCATTGCTATTATTACGTACGAATGACGATTGAGTTATAATCACGAGACAATAAAAAACTGATAACAAACTACTTTCGGACAGAATTGCATCCTTATATGTAGCAATATATCCATTACTAGTTCAATTTTCTACAAATTACATTTGTCTTAAGCAATAAATTGTAAAAGCTCAATAATGACTGAAGCAAATAAAAAACTCCGCAAGGCAATATTTTCTATTCTTGGGATTGAGTTGGCTTTTGATTTCTTTATTAGATTTGAATTTGACGTGAACCCAGGCGAGCGATGTTCAGATATAAATAAAGTTCTTTGGAAATTCACTTCAGACTAAGTTTATTTTCTTGCAAGATCTACAATCAGTTTAATGTCTATCCAAGAATAACAAAAGTATGGTTTTTGTTTATTGTATTTGCTACTGTCATTTAATAATATTTAAATTAAATATTAGACTTTTGTGAAGTAAGGTTTTCTGTTTCCCTCAGAATTCTTGTCTCTCAGAAGAAATTTCTCATCTGTATACCAGGCACAAGGGCAATCATACGTGGAGTACTGCAGTCACCTCTGGACCGGTCTGCCAAATACCAGTTGGACACCTTGGACTCTGTAGAAAAGCGTGCTAGCCGACTCCGCCGACATTAGTGACAGTACAATACAAAATAGTTAAAAAGCAAATAATAAATATTTATACAGAAGGTTTCCCACTTCTTGGGTGTTTGCACTAGGAACGATTAAGAGAAGCGACAAAATTAACAGTAGCAACATATTTACTTATAGTGTTCTGTCAATTTTGCCATTATTTATAAGATTTGTTTTTTAATAAAAAGCACGAGCCATGGATGCTTATTATAAGGTGACGGAAGATGCGCAACAGCTAGGTATAGTAATTAAGTTCTTAACTTGCGGTAGGTAAATGGCATATTAAATCCTATCGGCTTAATCACGTATATTCTCTTTTAAAATGTTGTCTAAAAGGCAAGCAACAAGAGTAAGTATGTTAACATAATAGTTTAATTTATCTCGTCTAGAGCTTTGTCTAGTGCAATAATTTTGCTTGGTGTTTCGTGGAAAGCAATCAGGTTATGGAGGTATTTTCCGCTCGGGCCAGGAACATTAAGGAAATGCGATTACAGCTCAACCGGAAGTTAGTTTAACTTTACATGGAGAGCTTTCGCACAACATCCGTGTTTTGTCAACCACGTGCCTTCGTGTGCAACCTTTATCATATTAGTTTAAATTAGTCCGTACTTCCTATTTGCATTGAGAAGTTATATTCAAAATTATTATGATATACGAGAATTGACTCAAACTGATGTCATACATAAGGATGATTTATGACACGTGGAACTTATTAAGTACGAATAACCACTTGAAAGTGTATTAATGCTGGTTAACAGAATCAAGATACTTAAAAAAGTTTATAAGCCATTTATCAATGAAATCAGTGAGCTTAACACTCAATGATTTTTATACATATTTGTTAGATGCGTCAGATCTGACAGTTAATTATTCATATAGTCAATTACATAATAATAAATCACTAAAAAGAGCCTTCATCCACATATGCATGCACTACTCCATTATACTTTTTGCGGTAATTCGAGGATACAATTCATGCATGGCATTATCTAGGAACAACACTAATGTGCTTTTACTTTTTGCAGGAGCATGTTGTTTGTTTTGAAATATACCACATAAGTATGGCAGTGCACCGAATTAGCTCTTAAATGACACGTGAGCATATGTTTTTTAGCAGTCTAAATTATGCGGTTGTAATTTAGATTATAGATTAGATTAAAATGTCTGACAAAAAAATGTAGTTTACTTAGAAACTCTAAAAAAGTTTTCTTAAACTACTTATATCAAATAAATATTTCACACTAAGGAACTCTGACTAATTCACGTCACAATGAGTCACGTTCAAACGATAGTTGCTTTGTATATTTGCTACCAAATTATCCTAAATATCTTTGTAGTGATAACATGTGGAGAGGTTACGGTGCCCATTTGTCGCTATCGTCCATTTTACTTAGTGTCGTCGGCTATAATTCAGTCTTCACATATGCACTAACACGATAGCTGACGGTAAGTCTTTGTCTGCGATGCTTAGTTCAAACAAGAAATACACTTAGTCAATGCTGAAACAAAATGAGACAAGTAAGTTATTGCTCGCTACATCTACATTGTGTTTCAAAATGGCTGATACTAAATCCGACATCTGTGCTATTTCGCATTTCATATTCGTATCGATTTTAAAATACTGATAGATTGTACAATATTTTACTTTGACGAGAAAAGTGTAACGATTTTGCATCATGTAGGTACCTGTTGAAAAGTGAAAATCTGCGAACCGTGGCGAGTAACGTGAATCCGGTCTAAAATTTTAACGAATAGCGCGAACGTTATAAAAGTCCAATCATTTTGTAAATAAAAAACTTATTCAACGCGCCGAATAAAATACATGTAATAAAAATATATGAAAACTGGAGGCAACTGGAAAGTCGAATCGTGCTGTTACAACAAGGTTAAAAATACGGAAACTTGAACTATGTATATTTAATTTTCAAGTCCTCATTACTTTCGCTTTGCATACTATTGTAAACAATTACATTGAGTCCGAGTTAATTAGAGCTACGATCCACTATTTCTGATATTACATAACATGAATATAATTTTTATATACATTATAATTCATCAATATCTCAAACCATTTAACAACGCTTATTGCTGAAATAAAATAAAATAAAAATATAATATATGTATTGTAAGGGTTGATTGGTAGAGAATGCCAATAGGCGTTAAGTCTGCCCATCGTCTAAACAATAAAGGGTACATAAATAAATACAATACAATACAATATCCTTTATTGTGTAAATAGTTATTATATTACGGCGAAATAATACCAGGCGTTATACAAGACAATAAGATAATATATCTTAAATTAGGCCTCCCCTCTTCAAAATCAAACTTAGTTAATACTAATCAAAGTAAGAACTTACCTGATCAGATGGTAAGTGGGGTGCAGTCTACAATGTAGCATACTTGCTTGGAAACTGCCTATTCACTCTTGTTATGAATAACTCAGTTTTCGTATCGAGAAAAAGGGACCGGAATGTAGATTAATATACAACAATATAAAAGACGTGCTAGGATATATCGATATAACGTAACTTATTTTAATAATAAGAATAATTGTTTCACAAATAAAATTGCTTTTATTGTTTTACTATACTTTGCTTTACGTATTGTTATACATATTTCTCAGGTGATTTTTTTCCGATAGACGCTAATCAAGCAAATATGACTACCTAGGCGTAGCCACTGAAATTACGAACAGCCATCCTGATCCTCGGGGGAGCAATGAGCGTGCCTTTGGATTCTATAGAAGCCCACGGAGTTGGAAACATATCTGAGTTCCCCTTACTCTCTGCCCGACTAATGCAGATCATATAGTAATATTATAAGATTTTTTCAGTATACTCTTATACATAGGTATTTTTTTCGAAATAAAATGTGTTTTTATATAGAAGTATGTATATTAAAGTGAAATGATTCAACTCGGATTCAACACACTGCTCTTCCGCCGGCGATTTCCCCGCGATAGGCGCTGAAATATTCGAAACTCACGGATACGAATTCTATGTTAGAAAACTATATTAAATGACGATAAATACATTATTGTAATATAAGTTCTTATTATGTATCTTTACACCAATTAGTTAGAATATATTCAAATACGAAATTTCTTAATATGATACCTAATAAGATTATAAGTATTATTTTTGTGCGAACACGTTAGTGCGAAACCTATTAAATTGTATAAATTTCACAAATGTTTTGGCGTACACAGCTTGTTTACTCACCATGCGTTCCGCCGGCGACTTCCGCCCAATGCACGTTCAAATATTCCCCTCCAAAGCGTTTTGGGTAGCCAGAGCCGGGGAATTTGTTTCATAAAACACTGTTCTGAATTGAAAAAATACCAACAAGCTATTATTATTTTACAAACACATGTTAAAGTTTGTTTGAGACTTTACACACGAATTTGTACCAAGTTAGTGCCTAGAGTTATTAAATACCATTGCCATAAAACTGCTCTAATCTCCGTTCATATAAGTTAATTGCTATAAAAGCTTAATTGAAGTGCTTAATGGAGGATAATACAGATCAATTACATATTTATTTATCGTACAATAAAAAAGTGGTAGGTTCAGTATACTTGTAGTCATTGTTTCTATAAATTCCTGATAATGGCGCACCTACGTTTTAACACTTGGTTTAACGCCATTACTGGCTAATTAGTTACAAATAAGGTGGTGTCTACGGCTGTGGATAAAATATCCATACATACCTACATGAATATGTATTAATTTACAATATAAAACCCATCACGTACATCAATATCGGTAAATAACATCTAAAACAAGGTCAGAGATGTTGAAATGTTATTCCCAAATCGGAGGTAATGAAATCAGACATAGGTAAGTACGAAACTAAGTATAAATTATTATTACAATTGATATTGCTCAATAAACGGGCACATTATTATAAAAATTGCATTTTAGTATAGATGTCACATTTGCATTTATAGTCATAAATAACTTTATTGCATTTCTTAAAAATGACAGATTAATCCGTCATTCATGAGGAAGTCATGTATGTATTTTTTCTTGTGTGGCATTATTTTATTTTAATATTTAAATCAAACATTTTTGATTTCAGATGAAATTAAAGAAAGAATGTCGATGTCGCTTAGACGCGGAGTATTGGCATGCTCTAAAAGCTCACTCGCCGGAGGAGAAAATTTCCAACTGCACAATACAAGCTCGTAACGTTGCATAATATGGCGCGTGTTCAGCCAAAGTATTCGTTATGGTATTTGCTACACCTAGCCAACCGGGGCATACGTTCTTCGATATGACGCCGAACGTCAGGTGTTCATCTCGCGACATACATACCAAAATCTATTTTAACATCAGAGTGTTAAGTTTCAAATGGGAATAGCGAACGCTTTGTTATTTGAGTCCATTTCGAATCGACGAATAGAGAGCCCTCCCTCTCCGAGCGAGCATTGCCAGCGGTGAAGAGTACTTGAGACTCTGGCGAGAAGATCCGAGCGGCGATATTCGCGGGTCCGGGGGTTCGTTCGCTGCATCCTTTTTGCACACGGGAGCGCGCGACGCTAGGCGGGCGGGAGGCACCCGTTTCGCGTCACTCACGTCGACTCGGTCTTCTCGATCGTGTGTCCGAACCTCTCCTGTCCGTGACGTACGATCTCTCCGAACCCTACCGGTACTAACTCGAGCGTGCCGCGTCCCAGACGCGTCATTTATCTAAAACATCCTCTTCTTTCTCGTAAAATTACCTCTCACGATCCAATCACCTGGTCTCCGTAATTGCAATTGTTTGGGCCTTGAGATTCATTCGGCGATTCTCTTTTTTTATTTCTTCCAAAGTTTTCTTTCGTAGTGCTATTAAATTGGCAGACTTTTGTTGGACTATTGAATGAAAAGAAAAGACTACCTGGATTGTGAGAGAAGTGAATAGTGACCGCCGTCGCGAGCGGCGGCTTTAAACCGGCCGGTCTCATTTATAGCTGTCAAAGAGGTAAGTTCACGTATATTTTGCAAGTAGCTGTTAAAATAACCCGCGACATTTACGCGCGGGCTTTTTGTAAACTTTGAAACAGTTCTTACAAAGAGCCATGGCGTTTTGAACACTAGAAATTAAGTAGTCATTGTTCAGTTACTTTAGATTTTGTAATTTATTTAATTTCAATACCTACTGTCTACAAGGGCGCCAATAAATTCGTCATTTTCTAGAACTGTGTTGAAAACAAAATTAAACGAGCAACACAGTAATATAATTATATTCAGTCGAATAAAAATGTTTGTTAATAAATTCCGATTTTAATCATAATAATTATCTCGTAATCCTTGTACCGTCATAATATTGAACTAGGCTCACGTTGTGTACATAAGTGTGTATTCTGTTACCTAAAAATGTTCTTGTAGTATTAATATATGATGCTTCGACAGACGCGTCGCTGACATTCGCTAATTGACACGCTCGCATTATTATACCACTAATAGTGCTTAAATGTCGACTATAATTAAAACTTATTTCACCATGTTATCATTTCATGATTTTTGTTATGGTCGTCACAACCATTTACATAGTATTCTGATTACAGAAGTAAGATAATTGGGTACTATTCAGTTTACAGGGAATTAAATATACCTAATAAGGTTTTATATATTTACCTATTTGATATAATGTGGCTACAATAAACGGAGAATATTTACAAATTTCTTACATCATAATTATATAATATGTATTATTATAATGTAGCATTGAAGTTATATCTAAGTAAGGAATGAGAAAGACATTTTAGAACACAATATGTACTCAATTTATTAAATAAAATATAATATAATAAATACTGTTATGTTGTTAAAAAATGTAATATTGCAAAATTTTTAATTATTAAATTACGAAGGATCTTTTATTTGCCAAAAAGCGTTACGGTGAAAAATTAACAATACACAAACTTCCAGATAAGAACAAATAACTCGCCTGCAGACTTATTTATTCCCGCCTTCTACCCACTGGTCTCTTCCGCAACTGGGAGTAGTTTAAAGTATAGTACAACACGCTAAACGAGTGCGTATTGACGCAAATACAAGTTTGTGGTATTGGCTTTTTCGGATTGCCGTTTGTCAGATGTCTTTAAGCCGTTATTAAGACTTCCAACAAGGTTTACGATTTTCATCTAAAAATGAGAATCGGGACCAACTAATTAACCTATCCTCTAAAACGCAGGTACTCTCATAGAAATTTGCGACTAGTGGTCACTCATCAAATAACCGATCGCTTGGAATCAGCAACTGCCGCCGGCTATGAACGCATCGATTCTATTGACTTTTAATACTCATTAATGCTAACATTTATTTGATCAATTGATTCTAATACTTGATCCGCCGAGTTTGGAATTCGCCAGTAACACAATAAATGGGCCCTTATCTCATATGAATAATATACAAGAAATCTAATTAGTGGTTATATTGTCATAGATCAGATTAGTTTACATTACTTTAAGGTAAATCTCAACCGTGCTGCTTGGCACCTTATTTACTTGCAGAAATGTTCTACCCACACCCGGGCCTGATTTGGTAACTGCACCTAATACTCGGCATGTATATAAAGAACCGAGCAAGCTTTAAAATAAGCTTACCTGCGAGATATTCGCGGTGTGTGTTTGACTTTGCTTCAAAGAGACGTTAACAGTTTTTAGGACTTGCGCCCAATGTAACTCTAATAGTGAAACTAAGTGTAGTTAAGATAACTTAACCGTTAGTCACTCTAACTCAGTGGACTCAGTTTATTCTTTATTATACAAAATTTTACATTGAACAGTCTTCAATAGTTGTGAGATAACGTTTGTTTATACATACAAAGTTAGTAGAAGTATCGATGCAATCATTTTTTTATTAGTATTTGTAGAACTCCACAGTTTTATCACCCGAGCCTTTTTTCAGTTCTTTTATTCGAAACATTTCTTTGCTACGTCTGCTTTCTTCCGCAAATAAAACATTCTATATTTGAGTATGTACCTACGCAGTGCCATCGGTGGAGGCTGTCCGTTCTGCGGATTTTTGCGCGCAGTGACAATCCGCAGCAATCCGTGGAACAATCGCTTGCTATGAGACCGCCGACACTAAAGCTCCTTCGCAGTAGCAAGCTTAAGTAGCAGCTGGTCGGTTGAATGGTTTTTAGAAGCAGGACACCCTGAAAAAAGATTATCCAACTCATCCCCTTGAGTAGTAAAGCGTAAACCGACTTCTGATAAGACTGTATAATCAACAAGTTCAGTCACGCGTGGGTATATTTTGTAAGCAAGCGTTAGTTAATATACAACAAACAAAAGATATACTTTAACCCTATCATTGTCATGTCATTAAGCAAACTCTTCAGCAGAAGCCAATTCAAAAAATGAAGGTATCCAAGAAAATATCTTTCATCAGTTGATGAAATGCAAACTGCCCAACGAGTTGCTAATCTACTACGTCTTGGATATCTGTCGTAATATGTGTCTACATTACGGCAGCTATCATACTTGTTAATTATACCATTATTGAAATTCCATATGATTTTCTATAGGAATTTAAAAGAAGCGATATTCCAATATTTTTGTTTGACAGCAATAAATTTAAATGCACTCAATTCTTATCAACGAATGCTATCATACGCAGGACATCTATTTGGTGAATCTGATATTTAAATGGCTCTAGAGCTACGAGACTGGACAGAGCGATTGGCGTTCATAGCACTACAGTTTGACAGCCGTGATTGGGACTTCATATTGCCTGATGACCTTTAATTTCATACGCACGGCATACACGAGACCAGTATTATACATTATGAGCATTATAGGAATTAAATTATATATGACACTTCAAAGTTTTTGAATATCTAATACCTGTTACAAAGTTTTGGCTGTACAAAAACAAGGGATCTTAAGACTTAGGACGATAACACATTTAAAACAATAACTAGTATGTACGAGTAGGTACATATGCCGTTGTTTTCTAACCCTTTTCTTGATTGAAAATCAAATCAAAGTAAAATCTTTTTCATATTGTTTGTTTAGTATTTAATCGGTACCGTATCTATTGAAAATATTTCATCTGTAGAGATTGTACTCTTTATTGTGTCAAGACTATTATAATAGACAGCAAAGGAGTATCAATTGCACGATTGTTCAGACATAATAGGTCAGACGAAAATGAAACAAAAATCTTGTATGAATTTTCATTACTTTGGTAGGTAACTGTAAACAGTGACTTGCTTCTAGCTCCGCTACCCATTGTTCATTTTTTGATACGTTATGTGACACGTGACACAAAATGTTATTATGCGTTCGGGAATTATTTTTAAATTAAAACACCTAGGCTACAACGCGGGTTGCTTGTTGTACCGGGACCTATTGTCAAGTTTTATAGCGTATGCGGAGTTTTAACAAAATTCGCGTTTGCTTTAATTAATGATTACGGTCTTCTTATATCCTGGTTTAAATCATTTTTAATTATAAACATACATCATTCCCGTTTAATAAATTACACCCGTATTTTCTTAAATTATAATTTCTCTAATTTGAGATCAGATAACTTTGTGTGAAGTTGTTATTATTATTTTTTTATCGATCAAATAGAGGCGAATTTTCACATACCTTAATAAAAGAAATAGCCCATTAGATAAATATACATTATTATTTCGAGTTTTCAATTTCTATTTTATACATAAGTATTTGTTACATAAGTAACATCTGAATTTATTCCGACGCAGTAAAATGTTTTTTAACCGAAATGTAATGTTTTTATTAAAAATGACACTCAACAAATCACATATTTAGTAAGCTTCTAGATCATTTTCAAGAAGGTACATAAAATAATTGTCACTAACATTTACACTTCATAGTTCACTGGAGTTATAAATTTATTCATGCAAATAGAATAAATGCGTCGCAAACTTTCTCCTTTTAGGGCTCTTTATGGGTTAAATTATATACGCTTGGGGCGCAAAAATGGAGACATATTCCACTACTGGGACTCTCCGAGTTATTGTTACCGACCTAGATGCCCCGGCCACAGAAACATACTGCTGTTTCAATTTATATTTCATACACCATTACGAAGTCGAATCGTATTTTATTCGATAACATCCGTCACCGCTATTACGAGGAAAACATCTTTCCATCACATTATTGCATCAGTCTCTTCTCACGAGTAAATATTCTACGCGATCTATAGTTTACCGTTATTCTTCGTCTTTTAATCCCTATAATGGCAGTATAGTGTATGTATAAATTGAAAACATATTAGAAATAAAATCATAGAACGGTTCGTCATTGTCCGGCGTCTAAATTTCGATTTCATAAACTTTTGTAAGATATCCCTTTATATTGGCACAAACAATTTAAATCCTCTGTGTGTACTTGTCAGCTGAGCTACAACAACAAAGCTCTAACTTAATTTCGACGTTACTACAGATCTTTGAAAGATTTCTTAGGTATTCATAATCCAGTTGACAATGGCATGGTTAAAATTTTAGAAGTAATTTCTTTTGTTTCACGACGAAAATGGGGAGGTAATTAAGGCATAGCAATTCTTTACTCATTGCTTCAGCTTCAGAAGTCCCGGGAAAGGTATTTTAAAATGTAAGTCAATTCGCAGAGCATTGTGAGGTATTTTCATGCTTTTTAAATATGAAAACTAGGAAGAGGAACTATACAAAACTCTATACTCTATGATGCAGGTATTTTTTATCTGTTGGCTACAATAGGTTAACAAAAATAACTATGTAATTAAATATATGTATAAGGATCTATTTGTAATTATGCGTTGGAAGAGAGCGTCGTAAGCGACGCTTGAACACCTTTACACTTCATGAACGTAAATACATGGCGTACTCTGTATAATTTGTGGTTGATGTACTAATGTATCGCAACCGCCGCAGGTACTCCGACATTGAAAGTAAGTGGAAAATATTTTAACCAATAAATAAAGGTCCGAGCAGGCGAGAACGGTTGCTACGTGTATATTGTAGGAAACGCGCACTGTTCCGCAGGAAAACCGTGTGAAAAAACAAGAAAAACTATGAGAAAACCGAAAACCGTTTATTCGCAAGCGAATCTCCAACTGACTACGTCTTTTACAAATAAAAATTTTCATACACCGTACATAAGTATTTACAACGGTGGCCAAGAGATGGCGTTACTTGTACCAAAATAATCAATTATGATACTTATAAATAAAGTAATAAATAAAAAGGTTACGATAATATATTTTTATAATAATTCTGTCGCCTACATATATTACGTATAGAAATAGCATACCCGTGCATCATTCTAAACAGAAGCTACTGGCGCCCTCCTAGTGTGACGACATATAGTGAAACTCGGTACTGTAAATCGAAAGCCGCAGTGAACTTAGATGAACACTTTTTTTGCTCGAGAACCGGCTTTATACTCGGATGCTATGTAGAAGCATATTTCCGTCATTCTCTTTATTGCGTACAAATATTTTTAACATACACAAGGAACACTGCGACTACCTACTTCATGTGCGCTGGTATTCCTTTATATGCGGAAAACCATGTTTGCAGATTCCATATATTCGTTCATAGCAAATAATTGAAAATGAAAAAACGATTATACAACAACATTCACTGCACAACATGCTTAAAATGTAAATAATAATTGTAAGTTAAGAATATTATCAAAGGCTAATGGGTAATTAATAAAATTATTTTGTGTCTCGACAAATGCTTTATGTTTCGCTTTGTGGTTTTTTTTTATATTTCACGTTTTTGCGAATCACAATCGGAAGTATAAAATTGCTTTAGGATAAATACGATTTTTTTTAAATTTCGCAGTCATCCTTGCACTGGACAAGGATACGATTTAATAAACATACGAGTACATACAAAAATGAGTATTTAATCAGTCCAGCGTACAGTTCGATTCAGTGAAAATACTTACTAGTTCATAAAGTCAGAATTTCCATCACGCCCGAGTTCGAAGTGAGTTATAAAAACGATTTTACTGCCTTCAGTCCGTAAAACTCCGAATGTGATGAATTTTATATTGATAAGCAGGCTCTTCGACCGCAGAATCGAAGGGTCGGGCATGTAAGAAGGTTACCGCGAGCCTAATTGGGCTTAGGTTTCCACGAAATCAACCTCGGCTTTTAAATCTTGGGGCAATGGGATAACATAATGATGTTTTTTCTCGATCTCGTTATCTCCCTGTGTTGCGTATCAAGTTTCCCATTAAATTAATTACGTCTGACGAGTGCCCAACTTCGACAGATTTTTTAAAGAATAGCTGCAAGATTTTTGGGATCAGCTTAATAATGTTTATCTAAATTTGTATACTATAAAAGCAGGGAAACGTAGGTACATAAAGCGATGTAGACACAATAGTTGTTTTATCCGGTACCGAATGGCGGAAAAATTGGGAGTAGATTTATGGTCCCATTATATGAAATGTTTGGAAAACCTTTTCCTCCACATATGATCAAGTTTCTGGTGTCATTAAATACAATATGTGTTGGCGTAACATACATTATGTTGTTAATGATATAAATATTCAGTTTAGCAACGGAATAACGTCTCATAATCTTGACTAATACAGGTTTTTCGAATACAATATTAGAGCACTGTGGGTTTTGCGTTTCTAATATTTGTATAGCCGCAGCGTTATCAAAATAAAAGATTCAGTGTTTTCAGAACAAGCGCACTTACACTTCAGGCTAGCTGACTTTAAAGATCCGATAAAGTAGCATAAGAAATGGATTCAGTATAATTCTTAGAAAGGTGGCATGGATAATTTTAAAGTTTTCTTGCCCATAAGCCGATCTAAGGAACACATTTAAGAAAATACAATAGGTACATTTTATACTTCATCAAATTTTGGAGTTGTAAATCGACAAAAAAATGTTGATTGAATTCTTAAAGTCAAGCTGGAATCATGGTTTAGGTAAACGCGAAATATAAAAGAAAAAGGGCTTTGCAGCATCAATGGAGATCCCATTTATTTCGACTTTAAACACACTTTATTATATTAACAAATGCATTGAAATGAGACGCGGTGCCATGAAATAAACACATATGAAGTTATTGCCAGAAGCTACAAAAGTTATGCCGCTTCTAATATGTGTTTTCTTACTGTACTCGACTAACTGTAAAAGCGGGCTGGACAAGGTGTCTGATAGCGTCAATAACCTGACATATCCTGGTTGGTATTCCTAAACAGGTTCTTAGCTATTTGCGGTAGCGAAGTCGCTGGCTAAATGTAACTTTACACTGCACCGCCTTTATTAGGATGTAAATTAATTTAAATTTAATTAAAGCCATTTGAACTGTTATTATAATCACTGTTCTTTGAAGTTAATTATAATTGTTTAATTTAAACAATATCCACATTTCTTATCGGAATTCAGTGGGCACTTTTGTGTCTGTGTTGAAACTGTTTCTGTTCATACAGACAGGTACATTAAGGACCTCTTTGCTGACACGCGCGCCATCTGTAGTTTCCTAAATGTTGTCCCGGAACTTGTATGCTTGCCGCATGCATGATAGGTACAACATCTATCAAACAATACCGCAAGCGGGCGTTATTCCGCGCGACAGTATAGGCTCGATAGGCTCTAAAACACAGGCTTCTTAGGTATCCAAGCAAAATTAATTGTATTTTACTTCAAACTAAATCATTAGCTTTTGTTCCGTTATTCCTAATATTTCAATAGGGAAAAGGCTTAAAACTCGTAAATGATATCTAAGTTAATACAGATACAGTATTGTTATTTAATCACATAAAACGCACAAACAAATGTGGATCTAATTTCTAAACGTTGAAACTGGCATAAAGAACTGCCTTTGAAACGCGTAGCTTTATCCAAACTCTTTTTGTGAGGGAAAAAACTCGATTGAAAATAACCGTGTTTCCGCATGGGCAAGGCGAATATTGCATTTTCGCTCGGATGATGTGTCGACTGCATTTTAAATAACTTAGCGGGCTTTTGGCTTGTATTGATTTGAGTGTTTCGGGGTCCATCGCGAAGCTTACATGAAAGATAAAACTTTCACCATACGATTCTGTTGAAATAATGAAATTTCCTTATTACCTATATTTAGTGATTGCTATAGTTTTTGAACAAATTCGGAGATGTCAATCAGTGTTTACGAATTTCAGTTGAACTTTATACATTATAAATCCATAAACAAGCCCTAAACCTGTTTATTTAACAAAAATATTTCGACAGACAAGAAAAATTTAATCTTTAAAGTTAAAAGTTGTTTTGGACACTGTTTTGTTTCACATAGATTGATTCAAATGAAACTCTTTGATCAGGTGTCAATGGAGTCCACGCGAGTGGCTGCCAGCTCCATATTCGTGCATCACTGTGTCAGTATTCAATATCCCCAAACGGTGCGATATTGACTTGCATACCGATTGTTCATTAACCCTTACAATTGTTTGGAACCGAAGTTTAATAAACACTTGCATCTAGTGTGAAAATTTATGATTTGCTTAAATTTTCATTGTACACAAATAATACACATCTGTAGGTACATCATGCACTCGTAAGTTTTTTTTAATAATGTATATGAATATGAGTATGTGTTTATATTATTATTGCTTTATAAAATATCAATACGCGAAGAGTTTTAAAGATACATAATTTCCTGCGAAATGTTTCCCTCAGTTCTTCCAACACGCGTTTCTGGCGGCTCTCACCGCGGGCGCTGTATATTCCTGCATAGCCGTGTCAAGATTCAATAGGCTCCATCGAAGTCAAAGCGATATTGACGTGCATACCAAATAATTTTTTATTAAACGTAATTGTATATCCTGTACACATTCTGATGCTGTTATTCGTTAAAAGATATTTTAATGTAATAATAACAGAATTGACTGCATCTCTTTTTTGCGTTCCACTGCAGCTGGGCACGGATCTTTCTCGCAATTGCGGAATGCCTGGAATTTTCCGAGTAGGCACTCCACTACGCCGCTCCGAACTGCTTAACGTACCCCCCAAAGCACTGAAGCGGTTGTATCGCTTAGTTTATAACGCATTAACATACATACATATAATTATGAAGTCGCATTAAAAATAGGAAAAATTTAAATAATTACATACATATTGGGAGGTGGTAGAACCTGTATACGGTTCGCCCGGGGAAGTACCACCGCCACACCTATTTCTGCCGTGAAGCAATTGT
>DWEM01000565.1:0-18099 GCA_018245935.1 Agara belti belti
GATGTTTAAATTTCTCCACGCTTAAGGCGAAGAACTGTGTTTACGTTAAATGCTAAAATCCATATAACGCGATTAGCTTCAATTACTTACTTTATGTTATCAGTAAAAAGGTAAAATTATGATATGTATAAAAGTTTGGCATTACTAAAATAAAGTTAGCTTTGAAATTTAATAAGTATGGTATTTATTTGATAATTTTCCGATAAAATTAAACTCTTTGGCTTTTAAAATCTTCAATCCCAAAATATTAAATATGCCGACTTTGGAAACGAGTCTATCCGCGATGTAAAATATTGAGTAAGTAAATGTGTGTGAAATAGCTAAATAAATATTGTTGTTGTCAAAAAAGTATGAAAATAATTTTAATTTATAGAACATCTAGTAAAAACGCATTTGCTTTCTGCCTACCCCGTTAGGGACCTGGCGTGACGGTATGTTGTTGTTGTTGTTGTTGCTATCAAGCTAATGTGAATTAAAGTAGGTACCTACCTACATTTATTAAATCTTGTTTTGGTATTGATATTTTAACATATAATTACCTACAATTGATCTCTTACAGCAATAAAATAGAATCTCCTATTACAAAACTATATATTTTACGTAAGGATCAAATTTATATATTAGGTAGGTTTTACCACACATCTTGTGCAACTTGTAATAAATATAACGAAATATATTCATAAATGTCTTAATGACCATTAAAAAAACTATCAGCATTTTGTCAGAAACGACGGCATATCGACTGATTTAATTTTTCATTTTATACCAATTAATTATTGATATCAATATTATTCGTACAATAAAAAAAAGATTTACTTTATTTTAAGATCGTTAAACAAATTACGAAATAATTTCTGAACGTAGCGTAACGTTTACCTATGAAATGACAGGTGCATTTTATTAAATAAGAAAGAACTTGAAAACTACAAATTAAATTGAATTAATTTATAGACATTGATAACACAGACACTTTGTTTAATTATTAATATAGATATACTATTATATGAAATTATTGATGAAAACATACACAACGGATTGACATTTGATAGAGTTGATGAGTTTCGATTGAACATCCGCAGGTCCCGCTTAAATCGTGGCACCTACATAGTAACGTTAGCTGGGTGCCAATTTTCGGCTGTACCTTAGGGCTCGTACGTGTACTGGCGTGCTCAATATTTCGAAACGGTGGGCTTTGTTAATAATAATGAAGATCTGCGTAGTTTCATCACAGTGCGCTTGTTGAATAATAACGTCCGGTTGAATGAACCATTGCATCGTGTCCTTGTTTTCTGTGATTTTCCATGGTGAAGTGCTGGCACGTGCGTCGGCGCAGCCTTTACTACAGAGGACTTATTCGGATTAATTTTATGTACTGCTATCCGAAAGGTATCAGTATTCCAAGAAAATATCGTATGTACAAATCTAGTTTTATTTTCAGTAAAATCCTGAAAATACTGGAAAATATTTTATTATGAAGTGGTTGTATAGGAAATCGTAGTTAAATATTTGTTAACATAACTATAATGACCTATTGTGTATAATAAACACACTTATGCCCATACTCGTACTTATGACAAAGGGACCTGGTTTTTGTAGTCTTTATCATTTTGTAGGCTAAATACATCTGCAAAATATAAATAATCTTCAAGAAAACTCGTTTTGAATATTGAGTGTCTTATATAGGAAGCACCTACAGACTGTAGTTATAATTAAAAGAACTGGTGGGAATAAGCCCTTCGCAAGTACTTACGTGACTAGTATCGGACATCTAACGCTCGTGCTAGCTCAAGCAACTAATTATATTATCGCTCGCATTAACAACGTCATTAAACTATTCATGCGAACGATGACTTAACTTCGTAAAGAAAAATTAATGCAAGCACTGCTTTAATTGTTTATCGCTTCGTCTTCAAATCCTTTTTGACGTGGGAACAAATATTAGTAATTAGTTATGCAACGTTGGGCGCGGTCGGCGAATCGATGGTTGACTGCAAATGGCAAATATTCACGGACGTTTCATGAAAACACGTCGTACAGACTGCTATTGTTAGAACGGTCTTTGAAAATGGTGCGAAGCTATCCAGAGTTTAAAAATATCCACTAAGCTACATCGCATCAGTGTCGAAAGCCGCCTCTGCGCACTTCCTCCTCTAGACCTTTTACAGTGTTGGGGAAAGAACTCTGCGACCAGCTATCGCACTTTGCACCACTTCGGTACTTCGTGGAAGTATAAATAACAAAACAATCATTATATAACTGTCAAAATAAAATATTTATCAATAATAATTTAAGATATTCTTTAACATAAAATATTGACTCGGACAAATGCGACTTAACTGCAACTTGTAATAAATTAAACTATTCTTGATTCCTTACCATTTCATATTTGATGAAAAGTGTGTACTTATGTCGATAGTAGTATTTCAAATACACCTGAAAATAATAAAATCCTTTACAAATCAATTTATATGATTGCTTGTTGGATTGCACTGCTTATAAAATAACACAAAGGAAATATTTACCGATATATGTATATTTACAACAAGTACTTTCGATCGGTATGTAAATAGTAACAAAAAAGTAATTGAGAGTTAAAGTCAGGAATAATATTTTGTTACAATATTAACTTTAATATATCATTACGACAACAAAATAATCTATTAATTAAAACCTTTTTTACTATCTAACTTAATCGTAACAATTCAATGACATCTTTCATTGAAATATTAATTTTTACTATGACAAACGAATATTATTATAAAATATTTTAAGTGCGAAACTGACCGAAACAAAACACTTGTGAATAACATTTTGTAATCTTTTGTTATTATCTTATCACCCCTTGATAGAACATACACCAATAGATTGTATAATATTATCAAAAAAGAAAATACATTTGCTATAAATGGACGTGAATAGCAAGTTTTATTTTATATTAAGTAAATATGAAAATTGTACATGATTCAAATATGAATAGGCTCATGATACTGGAATATTGTTGTAGGAGAATGCATTAAGCGTGTAGAAAAATGTCGATAATGTTGTGTCATGTGATAACAAGGTCAATTCATTTACAATACGTGTTTTATGGCTCCGATCGGCCATACTTCGTGAACAAAAGTCGTCAGCGAAAAGAATTCTCTATTTCAATCTATTTATAATAATTCGACACAGCCTCGGGGCTCGTTAGCGTTGCTATGCTTTAGTAGAGCAGTGGAGCACTATTCTGTTATGTTTTTAATACGGTTACTTTTTTTGCTGAAGCCGCTTTCATTCCTAGCCCTTCGTTATCTACCATCAAATTCCCGAGAGATTTTTTTTAGAGTTCATTAGGTAAACTGTCTTTTGTTTTTGTAGGCTCAAATAATCTGAATGCCGATATTGTTTTGGTTTAGGCATTGGGCTAAATATATTAAACACTTGAATTCATACAAAAGTGTATAGTATTACAGTTATATTCGTATTATTATAGTGGTGGTGATGGTGGTAACACGAAAAACATTCTCATAAATATATTTGTTTTCGTTATCTGTGAGTTTTTTGATGTGCTAAGGTGAAAGCTTAAAAAGGATATATATGTATATAATAGTTATAACCCTCTGAGTGTTTATGAAAAAGAGCCATTGATAATTTTTTTATAGTTTTTATTTAACCGAATAAATAGGTACATGTCAAAAATTGGCAGATTCATGCGTTAATGGGAACACCCAGCGTTGTACGTGTATTCGCGGCGGTTCGTAACAGCCATGGCTTGTCTACAGCTTGACCTAATCGCATCACTCATTCAACATCCGTTTAAGAAACTGACCACACATACTGAATATGAAATGCAAGCTGTTTAATGTGTCACTTTTTGTCAGAAGTAAGCATTTTCGAGTTCGGTCATCGACCCTAGAATTGCGTAGGCTAGCTACTTTCTCTTGATGTTGAGGCAAGGCGGTGCACGGTAAAGTGCGGTGAGAAGGGGGTCCTGCCAAAATATGTACGTGAAAGGCTGCGTAGCTGTTCCTTTGCTCAGTTATACAATGTACGTTGCCTGATCGTACTAGCAACTACTATACGGTGTGAACCGCTTAGTAATATGCACGAATCGCATTTGTATTGCATAGCCTATGCGGTAGGTGGACGGCGCTGTAAAGGTACTCGGCGCTGACTTGTACTATGACTTCTTCGCTGAACGAGCCTTAGAGGTCACTGAACTCGATTCAAAACGTGGAGATCGCGAATCAACTGATAATTTTGGAACCGAAACTCGAGTGCTGTCGCTCACGTGCGTTATTGAAGAGTTGTATAAGCGTTGTGACGCTTTCTACGTCTTGTAACCAGAATAAGCAAAGAAGTGAACGGAGAAATTGTCAACGCATAACGGTTCGCTCTGTAAAAAAGGAAACAATAAAACGAGAAATGCTGGATGCTGAGAAATAAGCGCTTACTTTTTCTTTTTAAATCTCCAGAACGTAATTGCAGGATGCGTGAAGCATTGCAACGTTTACTTAGCTAATTGTTATTTAAAAGTATTCCAATTGTTATGGAAACATTAAATCACGTGACTGGAGTTATATTAATGATTCGATATCTATGGTCCTTACATATGTTATGTGCATCATACATATTGTTTTTTGAAATATATACTGAACTATGGGCAGCTCAAAAGTCAGTACAGTTTGTGTAAAATATTTGAACTGTTTCTTTATGTCTATTTTGCATTTCCACACTTACGAAGAATTGCGACATTGTATAAAATACCTACATATTAAAACTTCACTTCGAGTCAAGATCATTTGTTGCAAAGTAATAAAATAATCATCATAATACGCAGGAAAATAAACGCAGTAATATTATATTTATTTTATTGCTATTATTATTGAAAATCAAAGATTAAATTTTTTAATTGTTTCAATATTTAATTGTTATATTTCAATATTCATTTCATAAAAATATAAATCTTTAGCTTCAATTTTTAGTAATAAAATATTTGAATTATCAATATTTGTTAAATAATTAATTTGTAAATGATACAAAAGTTGATAGCAAATGTTCAATTGACATAAAATATTACATTAATACTATTTAATAGGAATTGAAATATTGTAATACGATTTATAAACTACGATAAAAACGATAGTTGTATCACTTGAGATCATCACCGTGTTGTGATAAGATAACCGCTATCACGTGTCTTTTTGTATTTTACAGAGCACCTGACTAATCATAAACTATAGTAACATCACGCCTGTATTCCCCGAAGGGGTAGGCAGAAGAGTGTAGTGCACCCCCCAGATTTCACCAGTTACGGTTAAGTCCCACAATGGAATAGGTGGTGAGCCTGTTGCCATGCACCCGGGCACACATCCAGGCTCCGAGTAACTACACGTCCGACACTACATGTCCGAGTAACGATATAAACTATAGTAATTGAAGAAAACTGACAGAAATAATCATGAGCTGTATTTTAAAGAAAACTGTAACTGTATATTTTTATTTGCGAAAAATATTTTACACTACCAGGGGATCTAAGTTAAAAAATATGATATCATTCATATTAAAGACCAAGTTTGGCAATGCAGAATCACATTGGCGCTAAGAGAAATGGCCTGTTTATGCGTTTACGAATTATTATAACTACGTAATCTAAAAGGTTTTTCATATTTTTAGGACATAAAAACGATTTAAAGAAAAATATTAATTTGTTTAAAGAGCTCACTAAAGCTAGAGATTATTTATAGTTATTTGGTTTTTTTATAAACGTAAAAGCGTATTCACGCGCTTTTCTTTTATTTACGTTGCCATTGGTTTAAAGTAACTACTAAATCGTAGGTGTGTGAAAGAGGCAAAACAGTTATTACGCGTAGCCAAAAAGTAGCTGGTTGATATTTAACTTAAAAAAATATTGAATCGATAATAGTGGTAGCGAACATTTTAGTTGTATTCAGTGAGAATCCTGGGTAGCCATCACTGCGGGTACATTGAATGGTGTGATGTGTAGATACCTACTTATATATATTTGGATCACGTTGCGATCGTGCTTTGCGTGTTGCGCGTTACGCCCTAGTGTGGGTTACGAAAAGTACACGCTGGCGCCGCAGGAATAGCAATCGGGCTGAATTGGGCGTTTTACAAAGGTCGAAGGTAAAGCTGTTTATAAAAATTGCGAAACATGTACGTAAAAAGAGTTGGCACATTGCACGTGCTTACGTTGTCACGTTCTCTCTTTTGAAGGTTACACCGCAAAGCTGTGCGTGTGTGTACCGTTAAGTCAAAACTGTCATAATTTGGAAGGCCTAGTTTAACAATGAAGCGTAACTGTATACGTGGAGGAAGTACGCGCAAATTGGTGGCTGGTTTAATTCACCAGTGCAATACAAAAATGGATGTATACTTTATATTATTTCTCCAGTGCGTAACAGCTGTTATTGACAGTGCTGTTACAAATTACTTTAGTTTACTTTTGCAAGGTTTTAGCAGATGCGGTTAAGGGCGAGTGACAGAATTCACTGACAAGAAATGCTTTGATCGGGCGATTGCAGATTGAAATTTCTAGCAATGTAATTTTAATCGACTTAAACCGGATTTTCGTTATACAATGCAGAATGGATACGAGAAATTATCATAGAGTATAATTATCATTGTCCAAAAAATTAATAAGATCTTAATCCTTTTTGTATTATACCTTTTCACTTTTACAACACTTCAAACCTTTTTACTATTCTACTGTTGGATCCAGACACTTATAGAACTTTCTGGAGACCTACCAGTACCAGAGAGACGTACCAGTTTTCTCACAATGTTTGCCTTCAAAGTTAAAATTATAACATTTATTTTTAAGAACATGAGAAAATTTGTACTCAGAATTGGGTGAGAGGTTTTGAAAATCTGACCCCATAGTCTAGGACACTGAAATTTAAATAGAAACATTTTTCGATTACCACTGGTGTAATATTCATTCAGTATTGATTGATGAAGATAAAAGATAAGGTGAAATATGTTCCTATGCTATACATATGTGCAACATAATTAATGTGTAATAAGCATTAGAAGGTTGTGGCTACGCGACGTAGTCGGGCGGTCTACGGCGCGAGGGCCGGCGGCGGCGTAGTACGCGCAGTGTGCGAGGGTCCGGCGTACGGCGGCGTCGCTGAGTGCGGTTGCCCGGGGTCGGGTGTCGTATTTCTAGAGCATTGAACCTCTGCAACCTTGTGCGTTGAGCCCGACCGCTCTCCGTGCGCTGACGCAACCGCTCCAGCCCCTTCTCTGCTTCGGCCGTATCGCATAATTACTCCTTCAGGGCACATCTATTCTTTAACGACTACAATGAACGATTTTGATACTACCTCTAATCGATTCATGAAAGGTTACTCTTAATGGGAGGCTATTTGTTGTTACGCAATCCAACAACATCAACGCTTAGGTTCGTATATATTACGGTCAAGTTTTTTTCGACTGCAGAAAATGGAGGTAAAATGGCTATGAATGTAGAAACAATGATTAAATTGATTGAAATGTAGTAATTTTAATTGTACTATTACTATGCATACGCATAAGACACGTACAATGTGAGCTCATTTATATAACAAAATGTGAACGGAATGAAATATAATAAATAATATCATAGCTAACGGAGTGCGTCTTATTGTCGAGGATCAACAATGTAGCGAGTCTGCGGAGAAGTGTCGAATCGCTAACGAGTCGCGGCCGTCTGCAAATAGACCGCGAGAAGTGCGAAACGGTCGCGGGGCTACAATTGGCGCCTGCCCCGAGAGCGTTGCGAGGTGACGCTTACGTAAGCCCCTGACATAACCGAGTCGACGACCGCTCTTGCGCAACCACCTCCGAACCTGCAACCCCACGCACCGCACCTCCTCATCACCTACCAACGTTTCCCCACCACCCGTGAAAATTACTCAATTTTAACCAAAATGCACGAAAAGGACACCGGCCCAAAGCCAGAATTACGACATAGCCAATCATTAGAGCAATAACCTCCGCCTAGGTAGGTGACGGACGTAGCTTGAATGTTCATCTCGATTAACATTTAAAATGTAAACGAACGATTGAATGTCCACGTCAGTCGATTCTGTAACTCTTAATGTGTTTCATATGCATGAGCAACGCATTGCAGAGCATCGAACACTTGGTATTAGCCCGTAGCAACTGCGGATGATAATGCTGCGCTCCTAGTTAAATTATTAATGCGCGCAGTTCAATGTATTGCCAAAATTGCAAAACATCGTTATTGTGAATTCTGAGCAGGCTCCCGAACGAGCGACGGCGCATTGATCGATGATGGATTCGCGACTATGCATGTGTAGTATATGGTACAGTTATCCTTAGTAAACGAAAGTGAAAACTAAATGTGGGCTCGGTCATCGACCCCGGGTGGGTCGTCGACCGCGCCGAACTGCAAAGGCCGTTTGTGAATATGGAGGTCGTGCGACATTTAGCTGCGCGGTGCTGGACGCACGGTGGCCACGCCGTCAGATCGCCTGCGCCCGCGTCTGTATTGCACATACAAAACTGTTCATTTTATTTTTGTTAAGATTGACCGTTGCACGCAAACTAATGATGTAGCTTATATTAAAATTGTTTTTAACGCATCATCATTAATTACAAAATCTTTTTATGTTAACAATATTCCAAAATAAATCAAGTAAACTTTACGTACATATTACTCCATGGTAGTATGATGTTCTAGGGTCTACATGTGATTACGATCACTTATTGATGATGAATTGAGTTAATGCCTGGTCATTCGTAACGCAATTATGTTGTTTATGTTCTTTCCATTATTTCATTAGGTATCGATGCTAATATTTTACTATAGTATTTAAACTTCAAGGAATGAAATTTGTTATGAATTGTGGTAACTATACTTTTAGGAATGAGTTAGAAGTAATTCTGCTTTTGTTGGCGGCCCTAAACATTTATATATATTTAATAACGTATCTGAGACACCAAAATTCTAACTGAAACCAATCAATCGATATGTGTAGAAATGAATACACCTTAATTTAGTAGGATTTCTGCCAACTAAGCCTTTTATACCACAATACATGCATTGGTGTTTTCTTGGCGGGATCTTGGCGTCATAAAATGGTCCTATCCGAGTTTGTACGGTTTGTATTTGACGATATTCATTATGAACACATTTACTTAATTTTCATACTCAAAGTTTTCATACTCAAAATGAACATGTATAGTTAGTGTAATTGTTTCGGATACAAATAAAAATTATGAGTTTACATAATTAACAAATAACTTGCTACCTTTTGCTGCCAGTAAGTGGAAAAACTACGTAATAAAAAGTAATTCGTGCACACGGACCTACCTCAAGAACGTCTTTTAAATTGTGAGCGTTATTTGAACGAATCCACGTGAAAGCTCGCGGCGTTTCTTGTTACATTTTAATGAACTGTATTAGTAATTTTTGAACATATTTACGAGTAATATACGTATAACGTTTTTATTATACCATTCATAAACGTTTACCAGTGGCGAATGTCACTAGACGTTAAGTTAGCCCTTTTTGCGTGTTCATTTATTTTCAATAAAGACTAAATTAATATGCATTAATAAATAAAATCACAAGTAATAAGTAAATAAGGGTATTGAATATGCACGAGATAAATAGATTAAAATTTGCACATCGACAATAATCAGGAAATGAATGTTCACTATAAATTAAAAGGTTTTCATTTCCAGCATAGTATGGCGTGTGGCGTAATTGCATTTAACCGCCTTGTGTAGTGTAAGCGAATTGTAATTTTAGTTGATAAAGATATCACGTTTCAATGATCTGTTATCTGCGACATATAAGAATTAAATATTAAGGTTAACCTCATGTTCGAAGTAATTAAAAAAAATACAAAATGTAAGAAAGTTCCGAATTACATCAATTTAAAGTTTAAAGATTTATAATTTATCATAAATATGAATGATTCCATATTTTCATGTTAAGTTGAATTCGACGTAGTTACGATTAGAGTTTGATTTGAATGCCGCTGGTTAGCGTACGCGTTTTCGTGTCAATCTTAAATATAAACGAGCTGGGATTATTGTTAGGTTTCATTGTTTTAATAATATTGTAGATATGATATGAGCAGATGTAGTCGATATTGTGTATTATAAGTAGTGTTTTTTTATGTCAATTAAATTTAGTTTAATTAATTTTAAGTACAATCCAACAATGTCAACTGTGCCCTTTTACTTGTTTTGAAGGTGATTCAGGTTTGTGTCGCCTTTCAGAACTCATTTTCCATTGTGATATTTAATTGAAAACAAAGCTTGTTCTTTTACTGTTTAGGTAAAGTTATAAAAATCAATTGTTTTTGAGTCTATGTGTTCACAGATGTAGTGAAGAGGGCAATCGGCTTGGGCAACGCCAGCGCAACTAGGCCGCGCTTCAACCGAACGGGTCTCTGCTTTTGTTAGTGATGATGCGGAACAGAAGAGAGAAATTTGGCGAGATAAAGCAGCATTCGCTAAGGAGGACACGGTCACGAGGAGTCATCGGCTCCAAACTCGCTGAATGTGGAGCAAGTGAAGTTTTTCTCCTCGGGCCACGGACCAACCTGTCCACCATGTGCTATAATCGCCTCAGGCCATAACACGAGCTGGTTTACGTTTAAAAATACAAGCGGCCAACAAAGCCAACGCAAATTCTTAAATTATATTATAAACACTTTATACGATGAAAAGGCGAATGTTACTCGTGAGAGCTATTTACGTTGCAATATCTGATTCATTAAGGGGCACTCGTAAGTAGCGACCATTAACATAATTATGGTCTGACTGCAGATAACGCATGTACGTAATGAGCTACTTTCTTCTCGCTTCGGGATTTAAGTGACAAAGCCATTGTTCGGCCAAGAAATGACCAAAATTGCTGATTATATTTTCGAAAGCACACCGAGTCCTTATGTAAGAGTTCAACGTGACACTTCGCGTGGAGGCGGGCGCGTTCAGCGCGCCACTTTCCTTGCGGCCAAATATTTGATTAGTTCTCTGTGTTTTTTTTTCACACAGCCCTACTAGTCAACGAATAATGCCTTGTAACTTTTGAGATTTATCTTAATTTTAAACATAGCTATTACATCTGAACAAAGGAATTCTTAAGAGTGATTAGAGTAATCTGGCGTCTCATACTGCCTTTAAAATATAGGTGCTATACAATATAAAGTAAACATTTTAATCAACGAATCTCACGAAACTAATCTTTAGTTACGTAAATTTCAAACCTCGTGATAAAAGATGTACAAAAATAACTTAGAGTTCAAATGGTGATCGAAATAAGATGTACCTATCCTGCGTCTTTAGGCACTAAAAATCATTCGCAATGGGTTGATATTCAAACTGAATAGAAATGTTTCAGTAAAAAACAGCAAAACAAAAGGCTTGCACAAGATTTTCTATAACTACTTTTATATTACACTTTTTATTTATTTAGTTATATAAGTGTCAATATCGTGCCACTCAAATTAATAATAATTACGCACGGAATTGAGCAGTTAGCCAAAATTAATAGCTAAAGAATATGTGATAAAATAACCTATTACGAAACAGTTTTGTATTTTCAGTAGCGAATGATGATAAGACTAAGCAATAAGAAACGAAATAGATCGTAATTCAAAATAGCATTTAAACGTTGCAGAGAAATCCACACTACAACTGTGGTATAAAACACAATGATGTAGTTACTGGTAAGTCTGGCGATAAATTTATTACTAATCCGAGTACTTAAGTCACTTAATCAGCGAAGGATATAAAGTATCACTTGCTAATATCATCACGCTATGTTCACAATACAATGTATGAATCTGGGGCGACTGCGGATTTGACAGAATGTGGGTACAAATTAAATACAACAAAGACTATACGTTTGTTGTCATTGGTGACACGGACTGTGTGGCAAAGGGGAGATGACGCTATGAGTGGAATTCTCTAGACAGATAGGTACCCAAATAAGTAAATCAAATTTTTAAGTATGCTGTGAACTCTGTATATTCGCTGAACTGACTGATTGTAAAGCAGCTGACACACCACACCTTTTATAAATTTAATTGTAATTAAAATACCTGAGGTAAACAAATAGCCTATCAAAAGTTGCTAGGGAGCACGATAATCCTAGCGGTGCCTACAAGATTACAGGTAGTTTTAAGTAAGTCCGTTTACTACCTACATAAAATGTGTTATTAACCGCGTACTAAAGTATGATGATTTGGTTAAGATTCTATATTAGGTTTTAAATTCAAAGCTTTGTTCTTTTCTGTTCTATAAATTTGCTAGGATTGGTACAGCTCCATTAATATTCGACCAATTTGTCAGATGGGAGTGCGCGTTAAAAATTAGTAACAAAGTAATATAGCATAAAGTAATTTAGTGTTGTATATTTTTAAAAATAATAATATTACACTTTTGCTGACTTTAGTATTGATGACGTTTGTTCATGTTACATATTCATGTATACAATTACTTTTATTATAATAGTTTTACAGTTACGTTTGAACAAATTTTTTCGTTAAGTCGGTCGGTTTTAGGTAAATTTGTCTATAAAGCAATTTTATCCAGTTTTATTGAAACGCATTTAATTAACAAGCAAACTATTACATATTCCTATACTAATCTATAAGGACTAAAAAGTAAAAATGTATTTTGTAGTGCCATTTTGTAACTTTTAAATGAGTATCACTAATTTATTATATTACACCAGGTTGAAATTACTGAGTATAATTCCACGTGGTAGCATTTGCCTTTTATGATAAATATTAACTTATTCACATATTTGATTATAATATAGTTGATACTTATTTCCTATTTATTAAGAAGTAACATCTACGTATGTGAAACAATTGAAAAGCAAAACAAACTCCGTCCTCATGTTGATTGTGTACATTGTATCAATCGGTTATTGTGCCGAATGTAGCATGAGTGTGTACTACATACCTCCTATTCAACATTCAACGTTCTGATGAATGTCAAAGGATGTTTGTATTTACGTCGATGGCAGCAGTGTGTCGAGTGTCATTCGAAGAAGAATCTCGTTGACAAGCGCACCATTGGCGGGTCGACGACCTGCAGCTACGCTTTACATTTAGCGAACAATGATTTGGAATGGCGAGGTGAATGGCCGCAGTCGGAGGGGCTGAGCGTGGGCAGTTATTGACCCATATTGGAGGTGAAATGTAGATCAGTGGGCGAGAGCGGCGAAATTCGCTGCGGAGTCGAGAGTCTGCGCACGGAACAGCCACCGCTTCGTGGCTGCGCCGCCGGCGCCGAGCACGTCGTGGCCGGAGACGCGTCGCGTCCGCACGCTGCTGTCGCGCCGCGGCTATATTAGATTTTATCTTGAAATGTAAACCTTGTTAGAAAAGTCACATCCTTTTATACGCTGTATCCATATAAGTACGTATGAAAATCTAAGTAAAGAAACTCAATGTCTATATATATAATTGAATGGAATATCTACAACTAAAAATTAATATTTTATCTTTGACATAATAAGGTTCACTAAACTTTTAAGTAATCCCAAGCAATTTTCTTTGTGTGGTGTTTATAAATAGATTCGAATTCATTTTGTCACGTGTGGAAGTTGCTTGCTAAAAATGGGGCATGTTTAATGTACCAGGAAATAGTTAAATGACTCTTTGTCCCGTTCCAGACACATAAAAAGTCTCATACTTGCGAAACGTATTTTATGTCTTTCAAATAATAGCCCTTCTGATGCTGTTGTTTTTGGATACCGAACGTAAATCTCCAAATTTAGTAGGATCATAGTTGTTTTCAAGAGCCAGCCTGGGCAAGTAGGTAATCTAATAGGGAGCGTGCGGTTTTTGTTATGATTGTTGATGCATTGTAGGATATGTTATCTGGCTGTTATCAAAGTAAAATGCTTTAAAATTTAACAAAGATTCATGAGTGGCTTAAGAATCGCTCGCATGGCAGTGTCCAATTCCTAACATAATATTAATCAAATATCATATTTTACCTTTCTGTATCAGCGAAACGTATTCTTATTGAGACACTGCAAATATTTCAACATCTTGAATATCGATTTCACACACATTATCATCTTAATTCTTTACACATTATATTCACTTCATTGAGCTTATACTTCAAATAAAGTAGTCTATAGTTTTATTTTTGTCAAAAAAAATATCTATGCAAATATACCAGAAGTCAGATTACATACTAAGAGAATATTAAGAATTTAAAAATCAAGATTTTATCTTGTGATGGCGAAGATGTTGTCAGCATTTTGAAATAATGGAAATGTTGATAAGATTGAGTAATTCGATAGAGACGTGAAAGTTATCTTTGAAGTAAGCAATGATTTTTTCTCTTGAGGTAAAAACGAAGTGTTATAACATACGCCCCCGGAGTAAAGTCCGTGTACTTAAACTTGAAATGTATTGATAATTATTTTATGGCGTCGCTGTTGGTGACGTTGGTCATTTAGCACTTACGTTATTATTGCTATGAAATTGTTATCAAAACTTCAGCTGTACAAATGATTAATCCCAATAAATTTAATTTAATAATACTATAAAACATGCGCTATATAATAATAAAGCCGCGTATCACGCAAGTAAAACATATTATTAACCTTCAACACATAGGGCCCTTTCCAATGTTTGGTGTTACTTTCGTCTTTCAATAATTTAGTCTCCACGTTAAATCAAGACACTGCATATGCACCTTATTTGATTCACATCCATGTTATCTATGTATCAAACAAAGTTGTATTTTAGTTATTTAATTAGTTAGGTATTTTTTAAACAAGCATTCTACATCCCAGGCCGTACTTATAAATAAAATGTAAATCGATATCAATAATGATAATATTAAATATAAAGCTCTAATATAATATGTAGATTAGACATATTCACTGGTTTACTCAACTCTGACTTTTTAAACCCATAGCTGTGTTTGCAAAGAATATAAAAATACCAAGAGAAAAATGCTGAGTCGTGCAATATGTGGGTATGTGACAAGTAATTCTATTGTCACGTTTGTTAAATATGGATCAAGATTCAGCGTTGTCATGTCTGGCTGCGATCGTGACACGTTGTTCGCTATTTCTGTTTGATGCGGAGTAGGCGATAGTAACCCTTAGTTGGGTACTTACATGTGGGTCACCTCGCATTGTTGATGATAATCTCCTAACTCAACATTCTTCTTTTGAACCTTATGCTCCTTTTATTACAATCGAGAATTTCTTAACACCCAGAAGGGCAGTTTCACCGAGTTGTACGTACGTATATTTAACGGTACATGCCTTAATAAAGCTAAACCTAGATCTATATGTATTGTGTATTGTTATAAGCTGAGACGTTTGCTGTTTCACTATCTACAATAAAAATTAAATGGTCTTCATTGTTACCAACGCTTACACGCGTCTTTCGAGAACAGCTATAACGATTTGGCATTTTTTTCTTTTTTACTCGACTGTAAAGGGTTACGCTACTTTGCCCTAAAGCTTATGGTCGCTTACTATTGTTAGAATATACTGTTTTGTTGGGGTATGCGACGTATGATCACTGTTATCCTCTGGACTTTCTTCTTTTATACTTTTTAGAGCGTGATGTTTCAGTAGGGAGACTTTAGTTTTGAATTTACTTTTTATAAATGTTCGTTAGGGTTATTAAAAAGGTTATAATTATATAATAAAAGGATTATGAAACATACATGTGCCTATAATATATTTGAAATTGTCGGAACAATATAGAACCTATATGACGGTTTCCTGAATAAACTGCCGCCGGTGGTAGGTACTAGTGAAATATTCATCTATAAAAAGCAAAAATACACTCCCAAATGTTAGTAATAAGAGTTTTATAAAGTCCCTATAACAATACTCGCTTAAACACAATCGGAATATTCAGTGACCGCGTCGAGTGTGCTTTATTTACGTGATCCATTGATCTGGGTACTCGTTACTTAATAGACCTTCATGGTCGACTTAAGTATCGCTACGTACTTGCACTCGGCTCTTTGTCAGGGTCTGCTTTTACTACCTGTCACATATACTTAGATATACATTTGTATATTACATCTGGGATTTACTAATTATATTCGATTTATGAACATCAATTTAATCAAGACAAGAGTGAATAGGTCAATTCTAGACAAACGTGCTACATCCTAGACTACGCCTCATCCTGTCATCAACATATCACGGCCAGTGCAGTGAACTGTTAGTTTAAATGAAATTTTTATGAACGATTTCCTAATACTTTTATAGAGCTGTTATTCTTAAATTTTCATATTTTGCATTTTGTAATTAATATTTTACAATTGTACCGAATTGTTTTTTGATTACATTAATTGTGATTATACATGGCGTAATAGAGGGTCATCTTAAACATATAAAGTTTTTCGCACAGTTCAAATGAATAGGCGCGCCTCCAGTATCGATTGCTAGTTCCGAGAACGGCTTTACAGCGAAGAGTTCTAATTATAGTTCATGCGCCGGCAAGCGCTTTATGTCACGTCGTACAAGGTTACTATAGCGAGGAAATTATTTCTAGACGGCTTTCCGAAAGCGGTTAGAAGAAAGTACTTTTACTCGGAGAGGAGCGATGTGGCACAGTTTCCACGCGACGTGCGGTTACCGGCGTCCACCGCTACACTACCTCGTGGCTTTCCAACTCGGTCCGCGTGTTTAACAAGCCGGTGATTGCAGCCGCTGCGGGGAAACATGGGATTAATGGATGGGTTGTATCCTCCGGATGGACACGTCATGTGAACACTTCATTCACGCCATAACTGCACATACGCGTGTTATACAATACATTCAAATATACATATTATATATTAATTTAAGGAATCGTAGTATGAAATATTTCACAAAGAAAATTGTATCGTATTGTAGTGTGGTTAGAACAAAATTTTATAATTTAACTTCATTTTCCGCAATTCGGTGCTCTTGTGCGAATTCGCTTAAATGATCTTATTTGACTAATTTTATTAGATATAAGTTACTAAAACGTACTAAACATAAGACTTTTTTTATATTTACAGGTCTAGGAATATATATTTCTGTGAATTGTTAGGTACTTAATAGTTTCAACAGGTACATATAGGCAATAATAAATTAAAACCGTTATAAAGATTAAATATATATTTTAACGATAGGGCGGAAATGAATATCATCCACATTTATAGCAGGATTTTATAATTCGATAGTGCAAAAAAGCTACCGCAAATAAACTGATAACAATCCCTAACCGTTCTGATATAAAAACAGGTTTTCTCTTTGTTAATTCAGTTTACATAGAATCTTTGTGGACACTAGGTGAGTTATGTTCTTTTGTATCTTTATACATAAAAAATGTGTCAAACTTTAAAGGAGCGGTTATAACCCCGAAACTGTAATAAGTAGTAACGTCAAACGATCGGTAAAGTTAAGCAACGCTCAGTGTCGTGGGCCCCTGGCCATTTTTTACGAGCAATTTTTACGACCAATTCCATGCCTCAAAATGTTGAGAAGTCAATGGTTTTTGTTAAGCAATACTCTTTCAACACTGCCGGAGGAGTTCAGTGTGACATTAAACATTTATCCAGCCGACACTGATGGGTGATTAGTACAGTCAAATGCAGTAATCTTCACATCTCCTAGTGGAAGGTACTCGTCCCTGGTTGTACTTTAACGAGTTGCAACCAAGCTAAATTCGTTTCATAAAACCTGGAAAAAAACTAAAATCTTTTATAAGTCCAATTTTCATATGCATTTAGTTCACACGTAAACGCAACGTACCCAGCGATTCTTCAGCGAAACCATCCAGTTCCGATAATTAGATCACTATACAGAGCTACTGAAAATAATTGTATGTAAATTATTGGTTTATACAAAATTGCAATGTTGACATTTGCTCATTACTGACAATATTTGTTTATTTTGTTTCTTTCAGAATATAACAATGAAGGTCTTCATTACCCTGCTGGCTCTCATGGCCATGGCTGCCGCCAACCCTCTGCCTCTTGTGCAGATTATCGTCAATGTTGACGGATCAGGGAACCCCAGCCCGAACCCAGCCGACAGTTTGGAAATCCAGCCACCGTTCGTCGAATTACCGATTTTGGACCCCATCGATGTGCCTGCCG
>DWEM01000566.1:0-18095 GCA_018245935.1 Agara belti belti
CTGGTGAAATGTGGGGGTGTACTACACTCCTCTGCCTACCCCTTCGGGGAATACAGGCGTGATGTTACGTTTTATATATTTAGTTTAACAAGAAGTATATATGTGTATAAGCCGGTGTATTTTAAATAAAACTTATTTTAGTACACTTACGAAACGTAGGTACAAGACTACAACTGCCGCTAATTTGAGTAAAAAACAAATTAGAAGTCATAAGGTTTTGTACAAGAACGCATTGAATAATACATATAATTACATGAGTATAATAATTTTTGTAAGTGTTCTTAGCGTATCAGCTTGTTATTTAACAAAATAAAAAAGTTTTCCTCGATTATTCTTTCGTATGTCAACATTTTCTTATACTTAAATGGATAAAACCGACTAGATTATTTAAGATATTCTTTAAAGCCAATATAGAAACGGTCCAGCTCTAGCAAATTATATGGGATATGCTAATTATAAACTATTTTAAAATAAAATATATTGACCATAATGGTCACTTCAGTGGTCACTAGATACTAACAATGCACATAAAGTAAATAACCTGAAGACTTGTTGTTTCTAAGGTAAAAATAAAAAATAACAAAACGAATATTAAAAGATTTTCACATTCTACATGCATAAGATTTGACTAATAACGTTAAAATGTCGTAAAAATGTAGTAATGTTGTTGTATATTTATTTTATTATTCGCTAAATATTATAAAACCCTCCACTGGAAGTTGGCCGGCGGTACCTCTACCGCTACGCCTGTATATTTCACATAGCAATACCCGGATTGTACGTTCCGCAAAATATATTTTAATTTCGATAAATAATAAGACTGACTTCTAACCAACGTAATTTAAAAGCATACGTATATAAACTCCAGTGACTGCTTCATATTGCGTGGCCTGCATTCACGTAAGAATACAGTCATCTGTAACGTTATATGTACGTGTAGCTTTTATAAAAAAAAATTACGATTGTAATTAACAAGGCACTAGGCAATCACAATATTATTATAAATACAGTTTTAATTTTAATGCTACAGGATTGCTTCATCTACAGGTTTAATATACAGCTCATAAGATTATAAATTTTAATTCGTACATAAATGTAAAAAAATTGTGTAAGGTAGTGTGGTTGAGTAGCTGGCTACTCTAAAATAATGTGCCTTTATTTACAGAAATGTCTTGCCTTCAGTTGATCCTGGATACTTATTAAAGCTATTGCCGGATCAAGCGCCAGAAAAACCGGAAGACTGGCAAAACGTCTTAAAAGAGTTTTCAGATTTTATATTGCCAGGTGTAAGTATCAACTAAAGAGAGAACAAATTATATTTTATTTAACGTTTCCCTTCACCTTTATTTTGTCACTACTACAAATTGAAGTCGCCACTACACCTATGCCTTTCTACTACCGACTACCCTCCTTGTTTTATATATTGTAGGTAACAGGATGGCAATCTCCACATTTCCACGCATATTTTCCAACGGGTGCCTCGTTCGCCAGTACAATCGGAGCCATGCTCAGCGACGGCTTGGGCATTGTTGGTTTAACCTGGGTATGTTTATACTATTTTCGTTGGTAGTTACTGTAAATTATAAAAAGCACTGTATTTCAACATGACTAAGTTTCGTTTTTGACCGAAACCAAAGTTGAAGTTTCAATTTCAACAGATAAATTAGTTCTCGTCGGACGCAAATAATTAAGTACTATGTTGTTCGTAATTAATCACGAAACCGTATTATTATTATAAGCGGGACAGATTTTCCAACCGTGATTTTTTTAAATAACTTTTTTGTTAATATCTGCTTTTATTTCAACATAATTCTTTCTTCTATTATTTGTTTGTTTATTTCATAAAAGGTGCGCGTAAAGCCTAGTAGCACTCTGCACCAGCCAATTATTACAACTGTCTATTTTAAATTGTACTACTTACAGATGGCTAGTCCAGCATGCACAGAATTGGAAGTTGTAACTATGAATTGGTTGGGAAAGATGATTGGATTACCTGACGAATTTCTCAATTGTTCATCGGGACCTGGTGGCGGCGTTATTCAGGTAAAATTATGCAATGAAACTGTCTTCTTACCTGCCTGTTTCACTGTTAAACATTAGCATTGAACATGAAACATATTAAATGCCTCTTTACTATTTCAAATATCTATTAAAGTATTAACAATGAAAGCAGCAGGTCTGAAATCTAAACTAGTTAATATTTTTTAGGGCTCTGCAAGTGAGGCAACTCTGGTAGGTCTTCTTGTAGCTAAGGATAAAATGATCCGCAAACTCAAGGAAACAAATCCTAGTTTGGACGAAGATTTAATTAAAAGTAAACTTATATCTTATACATCTGATCAATGTAACTCCTCTGTAGAAAAGGCCAGCGTTCTCGGCTCCATGAAAATGAGACTTTTAAAATCAGACGTTAATGGTAGACTTCGCGGAGAAACATTAGAAAAAGCATTCGAAGAAGACAAAGCTCAAGGGCTTATACCATGCTACGTTGTCGCTAACTTAGGAACCACTGGGACGTGTGCCTTCGATGCGCTCGATGAAATAGGTCCACTGTGTCAGAAGGAGAACGCCTGGTTGCACGTGGATGCAGCATACGCTGGCGCGGCATTCATTTGTCCCGAATATAGGCATTTGATGAAAGGCGTTGAATACGCAGACTCATTCGATATTAACGCCCACAAGTGGTTGTTAGTTACTTTTGATTGTTCAGCGATGTGGGTAAAAAATGGATACGATCTAATTAATGCATTTGACGTTCAGAGAATATATCTAGAAGATGGTAAAAACTCTAAAGTACCCGATTATAGACACTGGCAAATGCCTCTTGGTCGAAGATTTAGAGCCCTGAAGCTCTGGATGGTTTTAAAAATATATGGTGCCGAAGAGCTCCGAAAACATATTAGAAATCATATCGGTCTTGCACAACATTTTGCTAAACTAGTAAGTTTAGATAACAGATTTATAGTGGAACCCGAACCAGCGATGGGTTTAGTATGTTTCAGATTGGAAGGCGGAGACAATATTACAAAGGAACTATTAGATAAATTAACAGAGAAGAAAAGGTTATTCATGGTGGCCGGTAAATATAGAAATCGAAATGTTATTCGTTTTGTGATCTGTTCACGTTTAACCACAAAAGAAGATGTTGAACTCAGTTGGGATATAATCAAAGAAGAGGTAAACCTTATTTGTAAAGATAATATAAATATGAAATCTAAATCAATTCAGACCATCGAACATTTAGATACAATAAGTCTCTGCGAGAAATCTAAGTAATGTGTAATTAATTAAATCATTATGTTACTATTAAGAAAAATGAATGTCTAAAGGACGTGGAGTTAAATAATAGGGTATCATAATTACATTGTTAGCTATTTTTAAGCTAGTTTCCACCAAACGTCTAGACACAGTAGAGAACCCGGGCGCGTTTTCCTGATTCTTCCTAATAAAGTATTAAGTAATCATAAGCGTTGACGCAGTCATGATTCAGCAATCAACGCAACTACAGAAGATGACAAAACTCAATTAGGTACATATGTCTATTATAATTACTGCCAACCTTAGCAACGTCCACTAAAGAGTTACTTTATTGTAATACGTAGCTCCCCGCAGAATTTATTAATATTCTTACACGGAGTTGAAAAATGTTGTAGCATGTTTCTGTAAATGTTAACGAAGAAAATTATTTATAAACAATAACTGTGGGTGCCTATTCAAAATGTGTTTTTGTTTTATTTTTTATTCAAAGAAAAACTAGCTATTACTTTTCTAATAAACACTGAACATACTAAACTAGCTTAGCCGCAAGCGACTGCAGTCATTGACGAATAGCGGGAAATAGCTCTTATAATTAAGTGATTGATAAGTGGGTTTTGCAAGTACTACATATAAACATGGAACAGGTAAATTTGTTAATAAATAATTTGTTTTGTATAATGATTTTACTTATGGTTGTAATATCGGAAAAGGTAGGTATAACGGTCAAATATAAAAAATAATTGAAGTAACAAAATCATGTGTACGAAATACGTCAAATTTAATTATATTTGACATATTTGTAACATTACGTACGTCATTTTTTATTGACAGCTTAAACTGTAACAAAAACCTATATACTTAATTATATTTATATCCACTGCAACAAATTCGTATCAGTACAAATAGAAGTATTGCTCTAATAAATGTCTTTATTTAATACACTTAGTTCTTTGGGTATAACTAGAGTATTTGAAATAAAAACTAGAACATATATTTATCAGATTTTTATTTTATTTATAAGTGACTATAAATGACAAGTGATATAATACAGATCAGATATGAACAGATCTACTCTAGTACATCAATGAATATTATCAAAATGGTGTAATTTAATAAAATTCTGTGTATTTTCACTTTATATAAATGTTAACAGAAACACATTGTGCACGACATCAATTAATGTTATTTCTTTTTATAATAAAAAATACAGATGTTTGCGAAGACAGCAACAGAGAGTACACGACCTGCAAAACGTCTACGCGCTAATTACTCTATGTCATCGTTTCCCGCCTAAAATCCCGCTACATACATATACGTTACACGCGCTTTGTTGACTGGATTGAAGAAGTAGCTCTCTGCCGCTGTCCGCGGAAAAAAATTGAAACCGAATTATCGGATTTGATTTCAATCGACAGTATCGAATACAACATATACAACACACCAAGGAAATTGAATAGGTAGATAAGAGCCAGATCGATTCGTAACACACATATTGTACTTTTTATGAACACATTTATCGCACACTTTCGAAATAAGGTCACGACATTAATATTTATCCTATTTCACTTGACGTTACCTACATATATAGATTTGAAATAATAATTGAAACAAAGGCCTTCACGCTATAAAACATTTATTTAAATGTATTGAAATTATATAATCAACTTTTAAATGCAACTGCAGACATTGCTTATACATAATCCATATTTGTACCCTTTGGGGAAACAGTGTTCTTGGCATATTCGGTCCTCCGTTGGCTCCTCGTGTTCACATGCTACGCGTCCTGTAACATTGTCTTCTGCAAAAAGGAAATAAATATCACTATTATCTGAGGGTCTTCTGGTATGGAAATTATATGGTCAAAACGTATGTACCACGATACAGGCAAAACGTGTAGGTAATATCTACAAAATACCTACAAAAAATCAAATACTTTAAGACGTGTACCTAGTACCTGCTTAAATAAACAATATGCAACAATTATATTGTCTATAATTATCTTAAGACATTAAAACTAAAATACTTTACGACGTCTACTTACGCACCTTGAGTAAAACAACTGTAACAATTATATTGTCTAATACGTTCAAAGTCTAATTATATTTCGTTTAAATCCAATATTAAACTATTAAAATTAACCATTTCCTTTACAACTGTGCAGGTAGAGAGGTAAAATTTATCACCTATGCAATTATTGTATTTATGAGTACGTACCATTTCTATATTGTGCTGGAAGATCAACCGTAGAAACTTTCGTACTAGGAACATCGTTGTTATATGCCAATAGTTCAGTGGAATCCTGTTTCACAACACTGCGGTCTTTAGGTAACCCTGTAGTTTTTACTACAAGGATTATCAACATTAAAACAAATACATTTATAACTTTCAATTCCATTGCGATAGTCTAAAATGTTTATCTACAAGTTCAGATTGACGACTACGAGTGAAATGAACCAATTCAGTCTCTTATTATACCTTTATAAAGAAACAATGACCATTACTCATTAAAGAATGACGAATGCACGGTGATTATGCATTTCCTAGAGGTCAGTATATACATTATGACGCAGTGCGGTTACTTTCATAGAATATAGTATATACCAACATTACAACGTCTAAATGAATACAAGTCATAACAGTTATATAAAATTCGGTAAATTTTCGTTTAATTCTTCACCATACCTCACTTAATTATAATCACAACAAAATTTTGTTGCATATGAAGAACATCATTAATATAATGAGGTCAATTCTGGATGCATTTACAGGAATGTTAAATTGTAGATCGATAAAGTAGGTATGTACGCGTCTTTAGCGGTGAATGAACTTTCGGTTTGATCGTAACTCGTAAGAATTGAATAAGTCTATTACCGTTTATGCCTACCTGAGAGAGTAAGTAACGTTGGCAGTGTTTGGGATTGAAAATAAAGGTTTGAAACAATGATTTAACTTGTTTTAGTTTTCACAGATCGTACTCTTTGAATCAGGAATGTTGAACAAACCCAGGACTTAAGACATACTGCTTTTATTAATTTTGTATTCATTTATTTATTGCTCATAAGGTCATAAGCGAATGAAACGAATATATTATTAACACGCTACATTTCACCATGATCAATACATTTTCACTGTGCCATAGGTACCTACCCAGGTCAAAAAACAGTATTTCCAAAATATTAATAGTATGTTATTAAAAAATTAATTTTGTGCATAAATTTCTTTTCGTTGTATTTTAAAATCGCTAGTGTTTTTATACTGGTTTTATAGCTTCAAAAAAAATATATATTTTTAATAAATCCTTTTTTAAAGAACGAAATGTTCGTCTCCTATATATAAAGCAGAAAGGTGACTGAGTAACTGACCCAGAGATCAATGCACAGCTGTACTCGCTGAACCTAGAATCTTGAAATTTTTCCGATATGTTCTTTATGTAAGTGAAGGACTAAGAAAGAAATTTTGGAAATCCCACCCTTTCGCTTCTATTATTTTGTAAAATAAGGGTATAAAATTTCGTCCGTTTTCTAATTAGATACCTGAAATTTTAAGTAAATATAAGTTAATAAAAATATTGTATTTATGTATTGGTCTTTGGGAATTCAAATTCTGCCCAAGCCAAGCCGCAGGCAAAAGCTAAGAAAGTATAATACTGTTTTTAACAGTATGGTTTGCAGTCGTAATTACTTATTAAGTATAGGCGTAACGTTTGACTAGGTACGAGTAGCTTCCAGGGGTAATGGTGCGGTGCGGGAGGGCTATATTTTCGCTATGTCAAATATCCCGAGACTTCATAGCTTCTTTAGTTTTTTGCTATTTCATCATTGGTAATGGCAACATTATGCCCGACATCATAAATGACTATGGGGTATCATAGATTTAATATTATGTTTTAGTTTAAGAGTCCAAACCCTTTCATACGAAGAGTAGCACCGTAGACCAACTTTGATCATTACCAATATATTTGCGTGTCGTTAGGCATAACTTGAGCTGTAAGCATCAGCGGGACGTAAAGGATGCCCAGGGACCGTAGTACACGATCGGAGCCGCCCGCGCTCTACTCGAGTTAAACATCCGAGTTGCTGCGTGTGGTACGGAGCCGTTCTCAAAATAAATATGCACAATGCTGCAATATACTGTTAATTACAAAATTATCTGCCTTAGAATTACGATTAAAAATTCGTGTTTCTGAAGTTGAATCGCTACTTTGGTTAATTTTTATCATTATCATTGGCAGAAATCGTTTTAATCAATGAACGCACTGTCACTGTCAATTTATCACTTCTGAGTCTACTGTCATATTGACACTTGATTGATTTCGAACTTTGTTGAAACCAAAACACGAGTAAAGAGATTGTTGTTCCTATATTGGAGATAATTTTATGCGTTCTACTCTTTCAGTATAAGAAGTGTGTACTATGCGTAATTACCTAATATTTAACTGATGAACTACTGATAATTACTAATTAAGCTATGGTTTACCTACATTTTCCGTCAAATTTAACCGAAGAGGAGTTGATGCTACAAGCGAAATATCAGAAGCTTAAAAAAAAGAAAAAAGCTCTGCAAGCCTTAAAAGCTCCTAAGCAAGAACCAGAAAAGCCGTTATTACCCAAGCGACCTACTGAGGCACGAGACGCTCGCGAAATAGCTCGCAAATTGATAAAAAGTGGTGCTATTCAAGCAATTAAGAGTCCTCCGCCACAACCTCAAAATGCTACATTCAAACGACCAAGAGCAGGTAGACATTTTAAGTAACATATATTACTAAGAAAATATGTAACATTAAAAGTACAAAACTTTCGAATTCCCAGCAATAATTAAGCTTATTAACTAAATGCTACTTTCATACTAAAAATATAAGTGACAAATAAGTTCCAAGGATTTTAATTATTAAGTATTAATTATATCACGAACCTCTAACATTGTTCTGTATATGTAATAAATTCTGATAATATAGAGATGTGCATAGGTGTACTGCACAGTAAGTATAGAAAAAATAGAAACAATGACAAGCAACAATAAAGTTACCTTAGACGAGCACTAGTTGCTCCTGCACACTTACTATTGCAGAATATTGTATTTCTTGGCTTTGTAATATATCATATTATCAATAATAGTATCGTATATTATTTCCTATAACATCAGCTACCTGCCAGTAAGAATCCTATCAAAATTGGTTTTGGAGATTAGCTGCATAAAACAGACAGATAAACATTTTGAGAAATGCTTTTTTGCTGTTAGTACTGCATACACTTTTATATGCATTTCATAAAAAAATGTTATTTGGACATTACAAGCCATCATTTCAATTTATTATATTAGTATTGACTTATAGATAGGCAACAAAGCAGGAAGCATAAATGTTTGGTTGTTGTAATAAAATACACTTTCTTACTGAACAGGACGTGAGCGGAAACTCAGTGGTTCTGCAAGTGCTACTGGTGGGGTGGCATCATATCAACCATTTAGTGCATCACAGGAACCGCCGCCCCCAGAAGAGAAGCCTACCCCCCGTGTGAAATACCTTTACGATTCATTTGTTACAGCTCGGGAAAAGTTAGTACAGTAAGATTTTAATAAATCTAATAATGCTTCATGAATTTGTCATTAACTTTCAGTCTGCTGGTACATGTAGGGTAAATTAAGGTAATTAGAGTAACAATAAATGATTCTTTATTAATCACATGATTTTATAATGAATTGTATATATGGTTTTGATTTCAGTGTCCCAATGTGGGGGCCTGAGTTTCAAACCAAGTGCAAAAAACTTTGCAAAACCTATGTGCATTCCTATAATGGTGAAGGAAAACATGATGAGGCAACATGTATACCATAGGGTTCTTCATAAAGCTCTCTAAATTGTGTTTTTGAGACATGCCAAAGCTGAAGATACTTTTATATTCATCCTGAAAAGATTTACTTATGCTAATATCTTCCCTCGTGTATTGTTCTATACAGGGAAGAAAAGGCTGCACGGAGCAGTAATGGTGGTGGTGGTGCAGATGCTCCAAATGTTGGTGCAGGAAAAACCAATACACTACAAATTGTTGGTACGCAGATAGCCGAAGATGTGCTTCGGCGTCGGCTTACTAATTTTGAACCATTTACTTTTGCACAGGAAGCAGATGAGGAAAAGTAAGTTAAGAGTAACATATTTACTGATTTCTTTATTTCATTTTAATTTGTTTATAATATATTCAGACTTTCATAACCGGGCACTGTAGCCAAATGTTAATAAAGGTAGTGACAGTTTAGTTACACAATATGTAAAATGTATCATACTTATATATTAATTTTCAGAGCCTATTTGACGTTTGAGACTGTAGATATGGCAGCAAATGCCCAAACTGCATTGGATGGTTGTGAAGAACAATGGCGTATTACATTCTCCCGAAAGCCGCCACCGCCGCCGTCAGGCTGGACACCCGGCTCAGCAACCCCACGCAATTCGCCTGCACCACCTCCACCTAAAGATTCTAAACGCCAGTTGCTAACTTATGATGACATATTTGATTAACAATAAAACGTTAAAACTGCATAAAATTCATTGTACACCTAATGGCAGGCGCATATCTGACAACGCATAGCGCATTTGTTACTTCCAAACAATTATAGGGCAATATTGACGTTGAAATATAGACGAAAATTTAATTTCACGATAACTAATTTCCGAAAGGCGAAGAAAGCATTGAAGCTACTACAAGCGAACGGTAACAATTTGCGTTGTTCTTCGCCCAAAGCCTCTTGATCGCTGACCGCAAAACTTTAAAACGAAGATGTCCGATTACGGCTATTATAGTCTATACGGATATGATAATGAAAAGAGGCACGCGTGCGCAGCAAATTCGCCCATTCACCTATTGAATCTATGTATGTATGTACCTATTGAATCTGTTATTCATTTACAAAATTTTGTAGGCGTTTTCTGCGCTGCGCTTCGTCAAATGTGCGCTGTTCCTGAATGTTGACCCTTGATAAAGACAAAATAGTGTTCTACGTGACATCCACTAGCAAATGAACCTAAATTATAAATAGATATTTTACACTGTTGCTTCTCATAAATCTTTTCAGAATTATTTTTGAATAGATCTTAAATTACACATTTGAGTCCGGAGAAAAGAGACTAAGTTCATTTAAACTAACTGAATTATTCTACTACACGTAACTACACATCTATCACATCACATACGGTCTTATTTGGCATTGATCTCATTGTTCTCAAAGTATTTATGTGAATTCGTCTTACACACAAGTCACACTTCTTTATTCACAAGGTTATTAATTAGAATTCTTTTGAATATAAAAATATTTGGAGTAAATATGGTGTCAACATGTTTACTCGATTTGGAAGTTTAACGATTAGAACTAACCCTTGCTTTGCTTATACAATGCGCAATGTATAATATTTTCTTTCTATTAATAAAATATAAATATTGCCCTATAGAAATTTTAACGTAATAAACAAACTGGCTTTTCATTTCATTTTAATCAATTATGGCATTATATATGGCAATAACTATATGTCATTGCCAAAAAATATTAAATGTCATTTCCAATAGTATCATTAATCATTGATCTGATTGTCAAAAAGAACTAAAAACGGAAAAAAATTGTAAAAATTCAAAATGTTTCGAGTTATAAAAAATGCTAAACCTATTTTTCAAAAAACTTTGTTAAATAAGACAATACAACAAGAAAATACTGTGATTATGGTTATACAAGCAAGACATCTATCAAATGCAGGTAAATATATCAATACAAAACTTGACATGATGCAATTGCATGTAAAAAAAATAATATTAAATGTTATGTTTTTCAGTTGATGATAAATTCTCATTAAAACACGAAGAGGTTGGCCGGCCACTTTACTTCGATGCTCAAGCGACGACGCCTGTGGTAAGATAACAATCAAAACTGTTTTTACACTATTTTAATAGTCACCTAAGAATTAAATAATCGATATCATGCCTCTATCCACGACAATAATAATTTAACAAACACTCAGTTTTAAATTCTTAAAGAAGTTCATAAACAATCATATGTAAAACAATACAAATAAAAACTATACCATGTTATAGGTTATACATGTTTTTGTTCAAATATCTGTTCTATTTATGCCTAGTGAATTATGAATTTTGTTGCAGGATCCTCGGGTTTTAGATGCTATGCTACCTTACTTTGTCAGTTACCATGGAAACCCCCATTCACGAACTCATGCCTATGGTTGGGAAAGTGAAGCTGCAGTGGAGAAAGCAAGGGAACAAATTGCAAATTTAATTGGCGCAGATCCCAAAGAAGTTATTTTTACATCAGGGGCCACAGAATCAAATAATATATCAATCAAAGGAGTTGCACGGTTCTATGCACCTAGAAAGAAACATATTGTGACTACCCAGATTGTAAGATTATATTTTATTTATGTTAAGAACGTAGCTAACAAATGTTTGCATATGCCTGTAGATATCTACAACTGAACTTAATTAGGCCTGTAGGGCTATAATTATTGACAGTTAGTATCAATAGATAAATAACAACTAACATTCAGCTTAAAAATAAGGTTTTTTTCTAGAGATTCATCATAAAGAAATCACAGAGTTGTATCTGCAAATAAAGAAATTTCTAGCTGCAAATATGGAATGTTGGTTGCAATTTTTTAACAATGTGAATGCCTCCAATCTATATTCAGAGATTTTTTGGTGTGTAAAAAACAACAAGCCATCATATGACATTAGCAATACTAATGCATTTGTCATTGTATGAAATATAAATTTTTTTGTGTATTATTAAACTGCTGTGCCGCTAATGGGCTGGGATACTTGATATATATTTTTTCTAGGAACACAAATGTGTGCTGGATTCATGCCGTGTGCTGGAAGGAGAGGGGTTCAAAGTAACATACCTCCCGGTAGGTGCAAACGGTATAATCAATTTGCAAGAATTGGAAGAGGCTCTAACACCTGAAACCAGCTTGGTTTCAATAATGACAGTTAACAATGAAATAGGTAAGATGACCATATTGCTTATATCATATGTTGTTTATTTAAATATTACTTTGATACACTATTGCTTCCAGTATACATCTATATATAACATTTTTTTTGCACAAAATTTCAGGTGTTAAACAGCCTATTGCTGACATAGGAGCTATATGTAAAAAGAAGAAGATATTCTTCCACACTGATGCTGCTCAAGCTTTGGGTAAAATGCCAGTTAATGTCAACAAAATGAACATTGACCTCATGTCTATATCTGGTCACAAAATTTATGGACCAAAAGGTGTAGGTGCATTGTACATCAGACGTCGGCCTCGTGTACGCGTAGAGCCCATTCAAAGTGGCGGCGGACAAGAAAGGGGTATGAGAAGTGGAACTGTACCCACTCCATTAGTTGTGGGACTCGGTAAGTGCTCAAATATTTATGACTCAAATCTATCTACGTTCTATAAAACATTAAAAGTGGTAGTTTTAATTTTACTAATACATTTTAAGTGGCTGTATCATATTATATTTTTATTATACCATGAATTGATTCGATTTATTTAATTCATTCGATTTATCTTTATATCCTAGCAAAATTAAATAATTACTGGCTGTAACCTTTTATCACTGTTCAAACAGTAATGTACAAATTTCTCCTGCAATAGCAGGAGGTGTGGAGCATACACATAACATGTTGCTACAGTGTGGATGTTCAACAATAATAATAAATTAATACATCGTAGAATCTTTGACCTAATATAACAAAGATAAAACCAATTGTTTATGAATGGAATTGTTTTGATTATTAGGAGCAGCCTGTGAACTTGCAGAGCGCGAAATGGCATATGATCATGCATGGATGGAAAAATTAGCACAACGGTTTCTTGATCAAATTTATGCAAAATTGACGCATGTCATAAGAAATGGTGATTCAAAAGAAACATATCCTGGATGCATCAACTTATCGTTTGCATATGTTGAAGGTAAATTTAACAAATAACCTCTCTAATTTATTCTACAGTAACGTTATAGTCTTATTTTGGTTTTGCTTCCTTTTGTATTGGTGGTCAATAATCATTACAGTTTTGTAATCGGCATGGAATCATTCCTTTTTGCAGGTGAATCTTTATTAATGGCATTGAAAGATATAGCATTGTCTAGTGGATCAGCATGCACATCAGCCTCTCTGGAACCATCCTATGTACTAAGAGCAATAGGTGCAGATGAAGATTTAGCACATAGCTCCATAAGGTAACTAAATAAATTAATTAGTGCTTAATAAATTAGTAATATATTTTTCTCAGTTGCCAGTTTCTATTAAATACTAGTTTGTTACAAATAGTAATTGTGGTCAATTAGTGTCTTGTAGACTAATTTAAATTCCGATAAGAATGTTGTTACCTTGCAGACCTAAATTATATGAAGCCTAATCAACACAGTTATTGATTTTAGTTACTTGGAAAGTAGTTTTCTTATGATTTAGTTTGATATCAATCTGCATCCCATAACAATCAGTATTTGATCTCAACTTACTTTAGCTTGGGTCTTATTTGTTAGACTAAGGAATAAGGCCGATATCCAATGTGGTATTATACACATGAAAATGTACTTAGTTCACGTCACGTTTCTGGTACGCGGTGCGCGCGTTGTCCAACTTATAAAATGAACATATTTTGTCTAGATAAGATATTTCAATGAAAATAGCAAAAATGTTTATTTTGTAACCAATTTGTATGTATAACTTTCAGATTCGGATTTGGAAGGTTTACAACTATCGAGGAGGTAGACTACACTGCAGAAAAGACAATTAAACATGTTGAACGACTTCGAGAAATGAGCCCTCTGTGGGAAATGGTGCAAGAAGGTGTAGACATCAAGACGATTCAGTGGTCACAACATTAAATAATGTTAAATTTTATTTTACATGTACTGGCGTAGGCTTGTAAATATTGTTTGTTTTAATTGTATAAATAATTCCAATTATAGACTTACAGTGTTATAACACGAAGAGATCTGGTATATGTTATGCTTGAACTTTAGGCTTAATTATTCAAATATGTATATGAAATCCAAAATTTGGAAATTATGGAAAAGAGCACACCATTGTGTCATGTAAACAATCGGAAATATGCATTACGGAATAATGCTTGTGAAATTTTATCTCCGCTATTATAGATTAGTTTTTATTTGTTATAAAAAAAATTTGCTTGTATTCAATATTTCGATATTGTTCTGATTTATTGTTTATTTTAAAAATTATTAAAGCAGTAATGTAGCGCCTGGATTTATTTTATAACCTTTTTACTAAATAAAGAATTCCAGTGTTATTATAAATCTTTTTTAAAATTCGTGAATTGGAAAGGTCTGTCTTTCAAGTTTTTACAACTATCCCAATTTTGAAAGTGGAAACATTAACTTTCCTTCTTGCAATTGGATGTTTATGGATATACGACGAAAGAAATCACTAAAGACACAAATTATTCAATCCTAGACACAATAATATTAAGCCTTTGCTCCTAATATGGAATAAAACAAATGTAGCATCACAACGCATTATTTATTTGTAAGTATTTCAAAAAAATACATATTGAAATGTTAAAAAGCTGTCATACTTGCTCAAAATGTGTTTATATCGTACACTTACACATTTGGCCTCTAATTAAAGCTTAATTGAATTTTAAAAGTATGACTTACTGCCGTTAAGATATATAAAATACCAAGAGAGCGCAATTATAGTCACATCCTCATATCGTTAAAAAAATCGAAGACAGAACACAAGATAATCTTAAAATAGACACGAAAGCGTCCATTAGCACACGTATTACTTAAAATCAATATTAATACTTACTTTATAACTAACATTTAAGACTTGGTTAATAAATAACTTTAACAGCATTAGCATTATTTAACATTTCAGGATGCAAAGCAAAATAATAGGTACCCTCTTATATATAAAATAATATGTATTGTTATAGAATAGGTACAAAAGAGTATTGATTTGCGACATTCTCGCTTATTTACATCCTTATAACACCACAGCAAGTGCAGATAATTGCAGCTACTATTGTAACAAAATAGTGTACATTTTTATCTATAAAATATTGTTACTAATTTCCGTACCTCAATGCGGGGAATATCCAAAAGTAAAGATGATCTAACTTTACTTAGTCCTGTATTGTGAAAATTAACTTGCAACTGGTCTAATACTTAGTAGACAAATTTAAGTGGTCTAGGAGAAGGCTTTACTGTTAATAATAAGGATTCAAAAAAATTTTATTTTGTTCAACAAATATTTTATCGGACGCCATTTATAATACTCTATATTCTAATTAATATAATTATTTCTAAAGTAAATTATGTGAATTATAAAACATATAGTACAACATTAACTACATAATAAACATTAGGAAATATCCACAGAATTGGACATGAGGCATTTTTCCCAACCCTGCTGCTATAGTTGGTGACTCCAGTTATAGTAATGATAAATTAGATAATTAAAGTGAAAAGTTCAAATATTGCAGTAAAAAAGTATCATCAAATTAACATTATAGTGACTTATAAGTTATTATTCATAAATGACTATTCTATAAAGACAACAAGTAACAGAGTTTAACATGTCTTCTGTAGCACAAAAATGCTATGAAAAATTGCTGTGTTGTCCACACATGACATATATTTAAAATATAGTTTTTAATTTGTTTGAGGTGTGTTTAAACTTCTTTCAACAGTCCTCAATCTGTTAAGTTAAGTAGCTCCTGATGGGACCTGGCTTTACATTGGAATTTAAAATAAATCACATTCACAACTACAAGGTATGAACAGTTATAATCTCCTCTACACTGGTGGCCGCCGTAAGCTACGGGCGAGATTTGGCGTACACGTTGTATGGCGTAGGCATAAATCGATTTGAATGGCCTCGTTCGAGCGACAAGTTCCGGGAGTAGTCGCGTTAGTTGCCCAGTGTGCGGCGGCGCTTAAGCACTAGTGATCGCATTAGTGGCCGCCATTAGGGGCCTAGGGTTCGGCGTCGCTAACCATTAACAACAAAAAAACATATCAAATAAAAAGCCTGATGTCCACTTATATTAATAAGTAATTACGAGGACATATTTATATGTAACCATTCTCATTACAATCACAATAAATTTTGACTATGTATATGGTGATGCATGATACCAGACCAATTAACCATTGATCTGTATTTTGTTTACATCATCAAATTTACATGGTATTCTTCGATACAAAAATGCAGCCCAAACATCCTCTTTACATTTCTGGTATAATTTATGTGTTATACATATTATCAACATAATTTATTGCGGTGAAATATATTTTAAACAACACTCATTTGATTACATACCTAAATTTTTAAGTAAAATATGCTCCTTCTGTCCTTCTTTACACATCATATAAAGTTAAAAAGAGAAAGGTTGCCCTAGATTCTTATTCCATTCCATTCTCGCAGTACATTTTAAAGCTTTTCAATACTTATGCTTTTTAAAAATGTTTACAATACCAAAAATAATACAACATAAATATTCACAAAGCAATTACTTCATAATATAATTATAACTTCTTGTCTTAAACTAAATACACGTAATTACAAATAACATTCCTATAGTGCTTTTGTTCATGAGATTAGTAATCTAACAAAACAAAGTTGTTTTGTATGACAAATGTGAGCATATTAGATGCGATGGGTGTGATACCAAAGGTACACCTTCCATCCTTTCACTTCTCATACTGAAACATATTACAAAAGAAATCATCATAATCTCGCAATAAGGCCCAAATTAAAAAAAACTTGATTATAAACCTGGATACTATGCAATAAAATGTTAAACAAAATTTAGAAAGAGGACAATGGAATTTTCTGGTACATAATAAATTCCACAGCATGTATACTGACTGATCCTAGAGGCACTCGTAGAAACATTATGGAGATAATGGCTGACCTAGCAGTGTATAAAAATCAGATCCATTGGGGTTCTAAGATTATGATGAGACATTTCACAAAAATTAACCTTAACTACTCAGAAATGCATTGTGTACATATAAAAATATCGATCAACAATTACATGGTGGCTCTTCAGGGGGTTCAGGTTGGGAGATCTTAAAGCTATTGTGGTCCAGGGTCTGTAGTTCTATCCTTGATCGGTTTGACTCCACCAATTGTAAGGCTATGTCGGAGAACATTTCTTCAATGCCTTTGCCAGTTTTGCATGATGTTTTATATGTACAGCTAATAAGGTTGTGGCACTGTTCACTGGAAATTAAATGGTAATGTTATGATTAGATGATCGTTTTTAACACTTAATTCGTCTAATGGATCAAATACCATATAAATTCATGACTTTTCATTTAAATCACCGCATCACATGCGCCAAATATGTGGCTTGCTTTCGCCGACCGCGTTCACATTACAGATGTAAGAAAGATGCTTTGTGCAAAAGAGAGCATCAGTGTAAAAATGAGAAAGGGAATTCTATGTTGGTTCTTATACATGAAAAGAATGGATGATGGAAGAATGACAAAGGAAATATGCAATGAGTGTTGATGGATGTAGGCGCTGAGGGAGACCTAGACTGTCCTATCTTGAGCAAATAAGTCAGATACTGGCTCACAGATGAGTCAAGTCTCCGAAACGGACGAAACGTGTATGCATGAAGAGAATGATTAACGTAAACGAATGGTGTCAGGTTTGCAAGGACAGAGATATTTGGCAATCAGTGCTTTGTGCCTACCCCGTTAGGGACCTGGCGTGAGTGGTATGTTGTTGTTCATTTAAATCAGTGATTCCCAAAGTGGTCTATATCGACCCCTAGGGGTCTATGACAACCTGCAAGGGGTCTACGTCAG
>DWEM01000567.1:0-18086 GCA_018245935.1 Agara belti belti
GCCCACCTGCTTAGATAAAACAAATCCAAAACAAGACATTCTCAACGATCGATTCCGAACACATTCCATCAAAATATGTGAGACATCTTCAATTACTCCACATTCGCTGCAATTTGGAGACGACCTTATTTTCATTAAAAATGCAAAACTATTTGATGGAATGTGTCCAGAACGCAATCGGAGACTATACATACATATTCATAATTAAAAAAAACTGCTAGTAAGAAATTGATGTCAAACTGACTAAGTCGGAGATTGCTTGACTGACTAATTATTACGTAACGAGCTGTGCCCCGCGGTGTTAACCGCGTAAATCCGATCCAGTGGGAATTTCGGGATAAAAGTATATACTGCCCAATACCCTCCTCTATCTTTCAGAGAAAGTCCCATTAAAATCGGTTCAGCCGTTTCCGAGAATAGCTCGAGAAACATAAAGACAAAAATTTAAAAAAACGTTTGATTTTGTTGTTGTATCATGTAAATAACTATAAACACTTATGAATATACCGTATACTTTGAAATCACAGACAGGCATTTCAATTTTATTTATGTGTGTAGATCATTGCGTGTACCAGTGCTATATGTATACTAATAGATCTCATACTCCAACAGAAAGAGTCAGAATCCACCACTGCTTTAAAATCAATTACTTCAAATGGATATTGCTACCCAATAGTAGTTTATGAATATTCATTGGCCTGTTGGTCCAGTGACTAATGACTCTAAATGCTAATCCGAATTGCAGGTTCAATTCCCACCGAGAACAACCATTTGTGCATAAAAAATGTCTCTGTAAGTATTGTATAGGACGTCGATATTTTTTTTGTCAGTTGTTCGGTTAGCATAACACAGACATTTAATTGCCTAATTTGGAATCGTCTGTGAAAGTGTCAAAATTTTTATTATTACTATTATAATTTTAAGTCCTCCATTGGACTATTCGAAATAATTTCCAAGGGTCGGAAATGTTCAAGTAAATTGACCCCAATCAGAACCATATGGAAACGAAGCTTACCTTACGAAGCCGTGTTATTTAAACCTTATTGAAGGAATAAGAGTTTCGGAACAACTCACAACACGCCTTTAACTGTAGCTAAGACTGAAACAGACACAAATAACTTAAGATGCGGGACACGAAGACATGGCTCTATATATGAAAGTTCTAGTCTAAAAACACCAGTCATAAAGCGCGTGTTAGCAGTAATCTTATATTAAACACGCCCATCACGTCCGAGTAATTTTTATCCCTAGCACAAGGACATACAACCGAACAAGATGAGTGAATTGGCGCCTGGTTTCTTGCTACGACATTTGTAATTGATACGAGAGATGTCTATTTCGCATGTTTATAACGAAACTCTATTTCCTTATCCGATCGTCGATATATATAAGCAGTGAAAACTAATATATGCGACAATTACGAATATATACGGTTTATAAAAATGAATGCGGTGAATACGAATATATTTATGCGGTTTATACAAATGCATGTAGTGTATACGAAAGAATGTATGCGGTTTATAAAAATATATGCGGTCAATACAAATGTGGTTTATAAAACTGTATGCGGTGAATACCAAAGTATGCGGTAATCACGTTATAAATATCTATGGACAACGATCGTCGTTAGCCATCAGATCTGCCCTGTATTTTTTACTAAATCTAACTTAGCGATGGTGCCTGAATTAAAATAAGAGTAAAATACGCCTATCCATATATCAATATCAGACTAGGCGCATGACGAGGGATATCGTTCTAGATATAAATCGTGAAACAACCAAAAATTAAAAAGGTTGACGATACCAACACTTATGAAACTTAATCATGAAACTATATTTTCTTAACTAATAGCATTTCCAGATATTGAGTTATCCATGTGCGAAACGATAGCGTCAATAACAATGGGGCGTCCGAGCTATTTGCTACACGAAATTAATCGCACATGATAAGCAACTCTGGCCCCTGTCCCAATAGTAATTAGAGATTTTTCCCCGTAATGAAAATAATCTGAGCATTTATCGCAACACGAAGGTTGTTTACGCAAGAGTATTAATTTACGCCTTTTCTAATATTAATCTTGTTATATACATATTACGTAAGGGATAAAGAAAAAGTTATATACATAATTAATATTGGTCAATATTTTTGGACTTATGTTGAAATGTGATATGTCATACGTTATGCGGAACGGAAATTCCCATTTAGTGTTTAACTATGCCTACGGAAAATAGGCGTGACTATATAGATATATAGAATTTATATCTCAATTCATAGCGTTTTTATTTCTTTACTGTTGAGCTATATAAAGCGATAAATATGTAGATATATTGTATGAGAATCACACGGATTTGAACAAGGCTTTATTTAACTAGGTGCCGGGTCAGCGTGAAGTTTTTATTAAAACGCCATTCAGGCAGTATGTGACGTCACTTACAGAAGAATATTAAGAAAGTTTCTCGCTCTGTTTCATCCCGTAAGGCAACGAACGGATGAAATGAAATGAATATGAAAACTGCTGTGGCGTTTTGCATAAAGAGGCTCTATATGCTTACTTGTCTCGCCGTAAGCATTCTATACGTAGCTCAGACGCAGAGCGAATAAAACCTATGGACTAACTGTATGTAATTATTCCGCTCTATGTTAATAATAAATAGTATATTACAAACATACAAACGATGTAATTTTTTTTATTACTTAGCCTAGCAAACAGGCAGATGGACAAACTGATGGTAAATGATCACCGTCGTCTATAGACATTTCAACAACAAAAACAGATTTATTTTGATAAAAACTGCTTTACGCTACAAAAAGCTGTAAAGATGATACTTCATCTGACATACCGTTATTCTACACTACGGTTATATTTTCCTAGTTGTGAATCCAAGTATCGAGCAATTTGTATTACACGTATTGAAATGCTGACTTTTCTAGAATCCATCTGATCGATTCGAAAGCTTAGCGTACTCCGATGGGAATTGTTTCGTTCCATTTTACGGTCGGAAGCTCGCGGACGAACAAAACGCTTTGAAAATGCCTCATCAATATAGATTTACCGACCTCGGAGAATATTTAGTCGCAGTTTTTTTTCAATTAATTATTACTACAAATTTATTTTTATAAATAATTATTTATTACATTATCGTCAGGTGTGCGGCCTTATAAAATGAATCGCGACAAAAATATATTTTACTTTCATTTAACAATGTGAACTTCTTCTTTCTCTTTCTCTCATTCTCTCTCTATCTTCCTTTACATTTTCTTTTCTACGTAATAATGGTAAATTGTCTGGCAGTCTTTCGTGGCAGTGTTTCTCTATTAGTAGAATAGGAGTGACTACCCGCGTCCAATAATTAAAACTAAATAATAAAAAAAAACATGGATGTAAAACCAGTTTTTAATTACAACTTTTCGTGAAAAACAATGATTTCATTTATATAACTATTTCTGTCGTCTTATGGGATGTGAAAGCGTAGATATTTTTATTATAAATACGATTGCAATACACGTTATATATGAGCATATATGTTATGTCCTTCAACGGCGTGAAATACCGATACATTCACGATTCGTTTGCCGTATACGTGGACTGAATAGGCATCGGGAATATTTTCTCAGACGAGAAAGGTCAAAGCAAGGTAATGAACAGTTTTATACGTGTAGCCGATAAAGATGTGCTGGCAACATCTTCTGTTTACACGGTAATGCTTGTACATGATATCCTAGTGGTTCAGGTTCCAAAGTTCCACTCTGAGGGTCTAGGGTTCGAATCTAGGCACTTCTAATTTATAAAGGCACTTGCGTTTTAAGATCACACAGCACTCGCTGTAACGGTGAAGAAAAACATAATGAGGAAATCTGCAAGTCATGTTTTGGACGGAGTGTAAAGTCTGATAAATCTCACTACTACCATTGCCTTAACCCTCCTGATGATAATATTGACCATGATGGACTGGGTTCTCCATCATCTTCTTATTCTCTTTCACACTTCGAACACAACGCGTACATTTACGTCTGTGTATTTGAAAAAATAATGCTTCAGAAATAGGTGCTATGACAAAACGAAGCGCATCAAAATAATTCATTCTCCTTCATCATTAATTCATTGCGTTTTGTCATTTGTATGGAGCTGGGACGCTTTTCAATAAGCCTTAGTAACTCATGTTTCAAGGCTGGATATAGAAATCTTCTCACAACTGATACGATTGTACTTTCTTAAATTTTCAACGTACTTTTATTCTTCTCAATTCTGTTTTTGTTGAAATATCTATTAACCTAGCTAACAGGTAAATTTGCCGCCTGATTGTAAAAGGTCATCGCCGCTTATGTACATTAGCCTATGTCACAATCACGAACATGTAGCTTACCTGAAAGCGAGCTGTCTTGAACAGCCGCAGTTTCTTTCTCAACTACGTAGATGTTACTCGTAAAAGCAATTCACTTCACGTTCATAGAAAAGGGACGATCGATTTGTATGTGTATCGACATGTTATATTTCACACTAAATCACATATTTCATTCAACACAACCGCCGTATATAGCAATACCGACGTCTTTCATCGAGAATGGTTTACGAGACGGCATTCATGTCACATCTCGATGATAAACCACTTTTTCTATGAAATATGTGACAAAATATCCTCAATCCGAAGTCCGTGAAGAAATAATGGTGACTACACGTGCCATTCGGTTCCTGAATGAATGAAGTCATTCGTTTAATAAGACAAAAAGTAGCGTGAAGAATACGTATTAGATTTTAAACAATATTCCAGTCTTAGACACGGCAATAATGATCTTTCAGAGAAACAAAGGATTTATGCTTTACCTTTTATATCGGCGCTTTTATTGGCATTTTTACGCTTGTCACGAACACCCCTTTAATAGAAAATCGGGGAAAAATATAAAAATCTCAAGTCTACTCAACAAATAGTAGGCAAACGGATTGTGAATTATTTTACAGCTGTGTGATGAAAAAAAATATTTAGAAGTGAATAGAACAAGTGGTTTTGTAAGCGGACTACGTATAGAATACTTCAAGACTGCGTGGACTACGAACTCTAAGTCTGAACCTTTTTTAAAAAGATAAAGAATCGCAACATTAAGCCATGGGTGTAACTGTATGAAAAAAATATTTTCTACTATACAGAGAAAGATGAAAGACGTTGGAAGTAATAATATACATGTTTTATTAAAAATTTCCTTCGCGAATTCCCAAAATGAGAAAGTTACGATATGAAGACAAAGAATTCAGGAAAAAGAAACTTTTTCGATTCAATTTATGACAGCCGTACCTTCTGCGTGAAGTTTTATTTCTTATTGGAGTGTAATCATTTTTAGGCTGCGTCGATAAATGGAAAAATGTTCGCTTATGTAAAAATGTAGAGATAACTTTGTAACACGTTTTGTGACGAGTTGACGTGTTATTGTGTATTTACATATGTATATGAATATATTTCAAAGTGTTTTATTGTTTCTCTATCGTACACGAACATCCTCTTACGGCGAGAAGACTAAAAGTGTCAATGTAGAGCCTAATTGCTGATAATGTCATACTTATAAAATTATATCAAACTTTTATGCTCTCTAGTGTCCTCTTGTGGTATAATATTTTACTTCCCTGCTTACTTCATACGAATACCATTTTCAGATCTAACTGTAAAAAGGCAGTATTTTCAGGTAACGACGACTTTCGGTACTCACTAAACTAGCAAAATGCTCTATACATGCACCTCGAAACGCATGCTTTTTTGCATATCCCAGAAAATTTTTAACTCCTGTTTATAGAGCATAAATGTAAGAGGCCACTGCTCTACATTTTTGAACGAGCTTATGACATTTTTATGCATAATATACTCGAATAATTTTCTTCAAACTCTCATCATTTTATGAAAAGTAACGAAAGAAATATTGAGAACCGCTCTACATTATCACGTTAGCTTATTAAAGTTAGTTTTACGCAACTTAACGGATGTCGTAATTAATAGTTACGTAAAATTAACGACAAACATGTAATTCAAGTTTTATAACTTATCATATATTCACCGGAAATTAGACCAGGGACTAAATTATTTGAATATTTATCGTGTATCGAATACCATGACAAGGATACAATCTTATACAAGTTGTTCAATCGCTTTCTATCATGTGAGGACGTAGCAAAACGTATGACTATTAAAAATAACAATAATAATCTTGTGTAGAAAAGGTAGAGCGATACCTCTTAGTATTCTTTAGTACTATTATTTTCCATAAACACTCGCGTTCTACTGTGACGAGCTTAATTGTTGTTCTTTTACAATTATAATTCTGTTACAGGCGCCAGTTTTAAAATTCAAATTTCTCGTTCTCGGTGTTAATTGAGAGTTCAGGTTTGAAAATTTCCAAACTCCGTTCATCTGGAACAGCTGCTTTGAGTGCAAATTTCCCGTGCAAAAGAGGATTTCGTTGATCGAATTTCATTACAGTTTCAAGAGACGTTAATGAAGGTGGAAAACGTTGAATTTTATTTTGAAATTTGCTTCATTACGATGTTGCAAGGTGGATTGGTATAACACTATTAAATTATATTACATACGATCTATGAGATTCGGAAATAAACATCTAACGCAACTAAGTATATATGTATTTATGGAATTGACTGGCATCTAGGTCTAGTGGTTAAAGACTCTGACTGCTATACCGGAGTTAGTCAGTTCAATTCCCATTCCCTATGTGAGAGTATAAAAAAAAATGTATATCAGTATTATTGTATGTATTGTAAAGTTGTTGCAAAGCATAAAAATGTTAAAAAATTTATAAATGGCGATAATTAATTTCACATCATTCAATTGCATATTTCTTGATTACAAGAAGACAGAATATATTTAATCTGGTGTCACTAGGATATAGAATACAGCATTAAAAATAAAAACAAAAAATACAGTAGCAGTAAAAAAGGGCACACATAATTAACGTTACATTTCGTCCCCTCGCCATAATTGTGTGCGTGCTAACTTAGAGCACACAGATTTTTGAAAACCTTCCTACGTTTCCCTCCTATATTATGCTTATAAAAGTCACATAAAAAGTAGCAGCTGTGTTCGAACGTCTGCGCCATGTGTAAGCTGGATTAAAATGTGTTTAAGCAAAATAAAATGTAAGTTACAACTGGCTATTTGTAAGCAACATTTTTGCGTAATCTCTTTGCTCTTGTCTTTTACGACGTTAACAAAGAAAATTGAAATAATAAAAAAGAACGTTAATTTGCCGTTAAAAAACTTAATGATTTTTGTTTTTACGATTTAAGAATATACAGAACGTCTTAACATAGAAATAGTACTTTAAAATCAAATACAATTTTTTTTCGTAATCCATTAATTGTGATATATACATATATTAAACGCGAACAGCCGCCATTTTAAGTTTCGAAATTCGTTTACTTTTGTATAACATACTTTATTTTATTATTTTGATTTTCTAATACCTTTGTAAATTACCTGTATACTTTTATATGTAGCGGTTTTAGCATCATACCTTGGTCCGGCATTTGCTAAAAAAAAACAAAAAAACGACTAACCACACGCCATTGCCAGCCACATCAGAACTGCGATCTCCTGGCGCAAGTCCACGCCGACAAGTGCCAAGATAGAACCAAAAAGAAACACCAAACGACACTTGAATTGCGACAAAAACTTATCAGACGCCATTCGGTTAATGGTGTTGCGATAAGGTCATTTTTAAACCGTTTACTTGAAAAGGAATTGTAAGTTTTCAAGTGAAGCAAGTTTATACCTTTTTATGTATATAAATTTTCGCTCCTAGATATAAAAAATCTGTACAGGTATACATGTATGTTTTTTTTTTATTAATTTATGTACACACACAGAGTTAACAGAAAAAAGACCATCGAGTATGTGCATTTACATATGTGGCCTATAGCTTACAGATAACTTAACCCTTTCATTAAACTATTGCATGATACAATAATGACTTAATCTCATCGTAAAGCGTGGAAGTATGCGAGGATCGTGAAACGGCCAATCCATACGTTTTGATCAAGATGTAGAGTTTGTAGAGTTAGGGGCTTAAACTCTACAGGTCATATATATATTATTTCTTTCTGTTTTACATAGACACGTAAGCAATGAAAGTGGCAATATATAAATACGAAGCTTTATATATACAAACGAAATCACGAGTGTTTGCCAATGTGGGAAGCTTGTAACAAAGCAAATTCCAAACCGTCGCCAGTTTAATGATTAAAGTTTGTTAATGCGCCATTATGAAATTCGGAGCGCTAGGGTTACCCTACTAAAGGAACGTTATTCTACTATTTATGTAGTGGATTATCTCACTAACCAATACCCTGGAGGCTGTGCTGTGCTCAACCAGTAACACTATCAATTTAAGTATAACATAATTTCAGTCAATTATATCCACTAAATTATACTATATTGCTCTCAGTGGCATTCATAAACGAACAGATGGGGGTTTTGGGTTACATTCTTAGGTCGGCTCTGAATTACTATTTCATACGTATATCAGAACTTCTTCTTTGTATCCATGGTATTTAAGACATTATTAACTCTAGTTAAGAGCAGTTACTGTAAGAGATTAAAAAGGTAACAACTTGATGGTAATGAATAAGTACAGGAATAATATATCGTAGGCTTGTACGATAAAAGCTTACCTGAAAATTACTCACGAGTCTGAGTTATAATTATAATAAAATTGGATTTATCTTTATTTTTGCTAACGAAGATCTGGCTAAATATCACATGTCATTTTCTACTAGTCGACACTGGTTGATTAATTTTGAAACAATGCAAATTAACACAAAGGAAAATAATTTAAAAAAATCAATGCAGTAATTAATTTGAAAATAAAAGGACAAAATTTATAAATATACGTGATAGCTTTACGCTGTCAAGGAAATATAAATTTTATTTCTCCCGCAATTTCTGTGTAAAGGACAAAGGAAATTGCGCCATTACTTCAACGACATAATACTCGTTGAATGAGTTCCGTAGCCTTATTTTATATGGAATTATATTCCGTTGGGGAATTGCTAAAATTTGTTATACTTAATTTCGTATCAGATGGTAATAGTGATAGTTAGATGCAAAGTTTCAGCATAAAGGTTTCGTAATTAAAATGCTACATAAAAATATTTCACATCCATTATACACGCATATTAATCCTGTTATCGGGGATTACGAGTATTTAATGTGTAGCAGCGACTACTGGTGACTACACAAGTCACTGTTCAAAAACAGAATCGTTTGGAACTTTTGTGAATAAAAAAAATTATATGTTTATAGAGAATTCAGATTTATACGAAATTTTTTCATACAAATAAAATGCGACCGGCTTGTATTTAAAGCTTCATTATATTTGTACCTGGATCTTGGCCAGTACTAAACTTGACCTCATAATTACAAAACACAACAATTAAAAACGTCACAAAAAAAAACAATAACTTTTCAAAATAAATAAACGACACTTCAGCCGAACTTGACGAACGAATAAAATGCTCAATTTAAACAATGGATATAAAAACTTTGAAAAGCTCAAAGTTTTCGTACGAAAAGGCCTTCATAAAAGGGTCATTCGAGTGTCACATTATTCACAGAGACTACTCTTGTGAAACTGAAACGCAAACGTATTACAGAAACATGGAAATGAAGTTTAACAGCTTTTTTTATTCCAGTGATGACTTGACACATTAGGAGTTTCCATACATTGAAGGTTGTATTGTACATAAAAAAAAATTTAAGAAAGTTACAGCTATTAAAAATAAATCTACTAAACATTGAAAGTGTCCTTATCATTATTCAGACTTTACAAGTAATAAGACAAAACAATGTTAAAAATAAAACAAATTATTTCAAATTGTTATTATTTTTTGTTTGTACATTTTTGTAAAAGCAATTTATCATCGGTACAACAAAGTTGAGGTCTCGTGGCGTAAAACGAGTATTTTATAGCAAAAACGAATAATACGAGATAAAAGGTTGAAACTAAAACATTCATCATATCCTTTGACATTTTTTAATGAGTTCAGTTGTTTTGTGTTTACTTATTGTTATGATATCGTTGTCAAAATTCCTCTGCTAATATTTAACACAGTATATACAGTATATATGTAGCTAGGTCACAGATAATTTTCAGATGGTGCGATGCCTCCCAGTTTTCGTTAAAATGTGTTGTATATTTTTTGACTATCATACAAATTGAAGTTCACTTCATCAGAAATACCTCCTCTCTATTAACGTATAAGCACAAGATTATATCAACCACATTTTATGGAGAATTCGTTTACGTAAATTATTTTGATTAACAACAAAGCATACTCATATTTCTTTTGAACTGACGAACAATGCCATCTATCGAGTAAATAGTAAACGTTTTTCTCATTATAGTGCCGATCTCAGTAAAGGACTGTAGATGGTGTTCTATAGACTCCGAAGGCCCTTAGCTCTCGTAGAATCCTAAAGGAACTAAAATTGATGCCATTGTTGGGCGTGATAGACAATGCTTTAGATAGATGGCGCTCGCGTCGCATTTGTAATAGTTCGGAATTTTGCCACTAGATGTCATACGGTGTTAGTAATATTGAATTATTAAAATTATTTATTATCAAATTTTTCATTATATTTTTTAATTTATTCTAATGTAGCATTCAAATATTCTCTATATGGCACATCATAGGATGTAATAAGCGGAATTTTCGACGAATTCGGTAACAAAGTTCAGTAAGCGGTATTTCTAAAACTGTAAGTAAGGCAAATACGTACATACATATATTGAGAGCAGGTTAATTTCAACCTTCATTTAGAAAAACAGTCAGTTCATACCCATGTTTCTGTGTATAAACAGATATTTCTACGTAACCCAACACAGCATTTAGCTGTGTGTGAATTTTCACTACCTGTGTAATAACTTTCATGCTTTCATATCCCTCTATTACCCATTACATTTTCATACTTTTTTCTTTACTCAAGTTCATTAAACTTAATGTTGATAGTGATACAGATGAGATATAATAAAAAACCCGCAATGACACTATTACCGTGCATGTGCGTCACAAACATACCCAGAACCACGACACAATGAGTTTCATTTATCGTTTATGTAGGTCCCTAGAGGCGGTACAGTCAAATTAAAAAAGTTTTTTAAACCCATCTTCATAAGGTGATTCTCTGTCCGGAATAATAATAATAATTGGCGACAATTCCATATACGGCTATATCATTCCAAATTAAGTAATCCAATTGCAGTTCCTACCGATATCAGATACCTAATTGTGTGATGAGCATTAATATTGTTTCTGGGTATAAAAGTATACATGTAGCATTCCGTTACTCTCCTAAATAAACTGGCCAAAACAACAGAATCCGAGCCATTAAAAACAAACCAATAACGAGTTACCGTAATTGTAAGCGCGGAGTCGTATCAATTAATTCACGGCAAAGTTGGTGCGTTGTCTACGACTAATATATGCAAAGTTTGCGATTGGCACGAAGACAAATACCTCGAATTCGTTATTGTCACTTCGCGCCTATACACGTATGACAGTAATAATTGTATGACAACGTTGTTTGTGATTTACCTTGTGCGTAATTTGTTTGAAGATCTGTCATCAAAGTTACATATAATAAAAGGGTAGCCGGGACATAGGTACTATAGGAAAGTTGTGACATAATTTGGGAGAGCTCTACATTCAGCAAGGAAATCTTGGATCGTAATGACATTAATTTATTAATAATCGGCAATGTACCTTTGTTTATAGTTTATGCAACGTAACTGTAAATGACCTTTTGATATATGATTTCAATGGTTACTAAATCTACATATAATAAGCCTAATGATTAACAATTAACACTTAATTGTACCTTACTTAAATATTTCTAAAATATGTGGAAGTACTCAAAATGCGTCAAGACGGTACTGAATATTTATTTATTTATTTACGTCTTTTGCGTTTTACTTATTCCATTTGTCTCGTTCGCTCTTAGCGGATTACAAATACTATAAAAAGAGACGAAACTTGTGTAGTAAATATGTACATTGCTATAGTGAGTGATGTTGAATAATGGAATAATGTACAAAAATCTAATAGGTATGTAAGAAGTGTTGGAATGCGTGACCATGCTTCAGGGTTGTCGTTAACGCGTCAATGTAAAGCAATAAATCGGCATTTCATTAGACCGACAAGTGTTTGCTTTCACAGTTTACAGCGCCCTATGAAATTTGCTTACAAAGAGGGTGATACTTATGTAACATTTTCGGACATGTACATAGATTTATTGATTTATTGAAATGAAATAAACTCTGATAATTATAAAAAATAACTGTAGACTTTCACAAAAAAAATTGTGAATTTGGAGGACATGTAATTATCTTTTAGATAATCACGAAATTGGCTGAATATCACAGCGCGATCCTTGCCCAACAGTGGGCCGTAAAAGGCATTCCAACTAACAGCTTTTCACTGTGACAGAACTCTCCTTCCTTACTATTGGGGTTACTGGCTAGCGGTTAAGCTGTGTATAAAGTATTTACCCCGCCAAAGGTCGACCCTTAACGACTACCATATCTATCTATATATAAATAGGTAAAGATAAAACAGTTCAGTATCTGTTTGTCAGCCGACATCTTTTTTTGTTTAGTAGCTAATGACAAGCATGAATGTCATTCATAGGTATTGCTGGAGTGCTACGACATGAGACTCTTCTAGAAAAGCTTAAAATACATTAAGTGACTTCCAAAGTACAGAAACAGTACTGCAAGTTTACAGGTCAAGAATTGTTGTTTGCAATCTGTTTACGAAAAATTGTACTTTAATAAATTCGAATAATGATAAAAGTCATCTTAAAACGAACTTTACGAAAAACTAAACTTCTCGTTTGTATCGGCCCACGTGATTTTACATAAACTAAGTTTTACTTTTAGTATGTAGTATTGTACTTAATTAATTACTTTCTCTAGCCCTCAGCGATTGTGGACTCACTTCTCAGTTAGGAACATTTGTCACAACTGTTTACATAATAACTAATTTCATTTAATTATCTCTTGTACTTTCACTAATTATTTTAAATGTCAGTTTTACTCGAACATAGCGAAATTTAAACGAATTAAAACTACATCAAATGAATTATTGTATGACCCGTTTCATATTTGCACAGTGAACGTAATATGGAATTCCATTTTTGAACATTTAAAAATAGAATTGAGATTAACAAGAGATTAGACTTGAATGAAATTTCTGGAAGACTCCATACGAATTTTAGAAGTATTAAAAAAAGTACGATATTTTTAAAATTAATAAATGGCATAATGAAAAAAGTATGATTTACCAAAACCTGATTTGGGTAATGTGTGTTGTTTGTGGCGGCGAGTTGCCTATAAGCGTAAAGCGGTAGTTTTGTTATTTGTCGCGCAAATGTAAAAATGGCGTGTCATTTTTGTATTGTTTTGCAAAGCTTGTATTTCTTTCGTGTGTTTAACTACTATTCTTTAATAGTCCCTAAACGTGCACGAGCGTACCCAAATGATACAAAGTCTAAATAAACTTAATTTTTCTTTTTCGCTGCAAAACTTTTGCAAAGATCTACTTAAGCTTACAGCCATTTACTAAGGTTCCACATCACTCTGAGTGGACCATGACTCGCTTAACCTCGACTGCGACTGGGACTTTTTGACCGGTTTTATGTATATTCTTATATCTAGAAATACACAAAACAAAGTAGTAATTCAGTGCGAGTGAAAAAAAAAATGTAACGCCTTTATAACAAGTTTTTTTAAATTACAGCTACACATTTTTGGTATTAATACATTTCAAAAAATATTATTATTATATCCGTTCAAGAAAATACTTACGACACTTTTTGTATCAATCGATGGTTGTATACATTTTGTGTTTAGTAGTTATTAGCGAAAATTGTAGAATGATAATAAAAAGTTTTCTACATTATAGACTAAGCATAAATAATTTATCCGGAGCTGCTAACACAGGACATATTTTGATAATTTTATAATTAAGTCTAGACCTACTAAGCAATATGTTCCTAGATTAAACTGTTCCGAACTTATGAGCTCCAAGCTATTTGAATAGCATTATTGTGTTAATGGCGCCGACATTTTGATTTTAGGACCACACATTATTAGTCGTTGCTCGTTTAGTGTCATAATAAAATATTTTTATTCTGTGGTGCGGGGGCGGTCTAGTTTATAGTGCTGGTGTCATCCATTTTCTGGGATATTAATCTTATAATCTGTTGGTGACGAAAAAGATCTGACTTTAATTATTATACAAACGTAAGGATGACGAATCAATTTCGTAACGTACGAAAAATTAACTTTTTATGTGTTATTTTACGATATTTCCTTATGTATTGGCTAACTCATTCGATTGCCAAACATAAAAGGATTTAGTTTAGACTAAATAACATGAATTAAAATTAAGAACATTTGTATATAGGTACTTCATTGTACACAAAAAACGAATTAACTGTATACCAATTTTATAATCTTCCAACAATTTTATAATTCAACTCTTGCTCAGTGCTGGAGCACAATCGTACAAATAAAACGATTGAGTGGTAAAATACCGGTTACGAATAACAATAACCGTATACACGCGGTTTATCGTTGGTTGCGGTTGCTTGGTTGTAGATATAACCGTACCACTACGTAAGCTACGACCACGTCCCACAAAAGGCATGCTTCTTACTGTTATATCGTAACGCTCTTAATAATATTTTAGTACAATTCCATTCACGATCGTCGCGTCTTCAACGAGACAGAGCCTGTGTTTAGTTGATTAGATTGTTAACTGATTACTAACCTATTTTTTAACAGCTAATATATTTTTTAACACTTTCCTACACTTCCTAACATTACTTATCCTACAGTCCTGTTAGGAATAGTTACAGATGTGGGCGGTAGCAACCATTTAGAGACTGCTGTTTGGAATAAATAGACAGACAAAAGCCTATAAAGATTGGCTTAGAAACTGGCAACATATAAACGATCCTGTTGACTTCAATTTTTTTTGAGAATATATTTTAATACATTTTTTATTTAATAAAGAATATTTGTGATAACCGGAACGTATGATTATTTTATTCGCAAACGGAGAAACTCGTGCTCTATACCTTTGACTTTGAATTTAATTTACGAGAAATCACTTGTACCGAAGAATTTATCGTTTAAAATAAAAAATCTTAATACAAATCCATTTTACCTGTCACCTTTGCGGCCGTAGCTAATAAAACATTTCGTAGCCGCCTATTAAACCAACCGAGAAAACAATCAGAGGCAATATTAAATCGTATTCATTGACCATAAATGTAGAGATATTAATTTTTTTTTTGAAATACGCTGAAAGTGTACAGATTAAAAAAAAGTTTTTTTTAAATGTTTGAATTTAATATTACGGGTGTTTTTTTACCAATTTCCAAATATTGAGTTTGCTCTAGGCTCTCCTTGCATTATTTAAAAAAAATCGATGTTTTCCACCCAGACACAAAGTGCACGAATATCTGGATGGGAATCAGACCAGCGACCTTCGGTTTAGGAGTCAGGGTCGCTAATCACTCGACGGAGAAACCACCCACGTACGACCAAGCCTCTTGTCGCTTCCTTTTACAGATCGCTTACAACCGGCAACCAAGTCACCCTCACAGGCTGAAGTAGTCTCGGCGCTATTAATAAATAAAAAAACACGCATACCATGGCTGTCTCGAATTCGAAATTTGAGCAGAACTCTAAAGAAAGCGTCGCTTCGCCAGCGAATAAGAGACGCAGTTGTGACTTGAGTACTATGTATTCATACAAAAATTATTTTAAAGCATGCCGTATTTCTTGTTTATCGAACTGTTTAAGGCAAGAGTGATTAGCCCGTTTCTAAACCATCAAGTTACATAATTCACCTCATATACATATTATATGGCGAACTCTAGAAAGGCTGTGGGCATAAACAACCCGTGCCGTCGTAAGACTCAAGCCTATCCACTCAAAAAATAATATTAATAATAACAATAATAATTGTATTGGATGAAATGATAGCCAAACGGAAGGATATAAACATTAAAAAAACAGATATACTGTATATCTTGCAATAATGTTTGTAATAGAATATGATCTAAATTACATATTACTGTGTACAACATATATTTTATTTAGTTGTATTTTCCGGCGCGTGCAGCCTGTAACGTAAGTGTGAATAACCACCTTCAAGGCAAGCGCCTGATTTCGCCCGTCGCTGTTACGGGGTTATGTTTTTTAAAATATCTCTTCGTTTATCTCTTACACGTACATGGTGAGAGGTGAATAAGTAAGACGACTCAAATACACAAAAGAAAGGACATGCGTACCGAAACTACGTACGATATACAAAAAGATATCATAGAACACTTTGAGCGTCTAATTCTCGTTTTGTGGTAAAATGTATGCCAGCGAAGACACTTATGTAAAATAAAGCCAAGGCTCTATCTAAAAAAGCTCGGCTTCTTAAAGTACTGAGATCTAAAATTAAACCAAGTTGCGTCTGCAGTCTGTTTTATTCTAAATAAATTACATACCCAACACATCCGCCCTTTCTTAGAATGCATATATTCAATTAAAATTCAGTTGTTTTCTCTCTTTCTTCGGCGATAACTTTACTATTATTCTTTTTATTAACTTGTCAAATTCCTTTAATACTACAGACAGAATAGGTAGAAAACGATAAATCATGATAGGAGGGAAACACGCTGAAACGTTAGGTATGCTGTGGGAAACTGTAGCTTTAACTCTTCTCATCGTGAAAGAAGAATCGTCTCCAGTAGTCGAATAACAAAAGGAGTGAAAAAATATATACCTGTATTTATTTATACTTAGAAAATCTTAAGATGTCTTAATGTTAATTTTATTATAGTTACAGGATAACATCAGAAAGAGTAGGTCAGATCTTTATCTCTACAAATGAATGATTAAATTCGAAGATCGGAAGACAGAAAGAATCCAGAGGACATGACTGATGTAATCGTAACCTTGGGAATGAGTATTGTAGTACATTATTTAATAGAATCTCTACATAATGTTAAGGGTAGTGTATGGACATTTTGCAGTGAATAACTTTACTTATATTACTTCTCATTTGCTTAAACAATCTTTAAAATAGAAAAATACATTACAATTATTACTATATACATACATATTTCATTATAAAACGGATATCAATGTAGAGTCAATTTTTAAAATAGAAATAAAGCAGTAGAAAACCACACATAATTCAATTACATTTGTACCTCAGTGTAGAGAGGTTCGATTTCGAACCGATACAAATACGTGTGGGATGAGGATGAATATTTGTTGTGTCTAAGTGTACAATTATCTATATATAAATTGCTGTTTAGACTGTTATATTTATTGTAGCTTAAACTGCATACAGATGCTTCAAACTATTTACTAAGCTACATTATCGACTGTCCATCCTGAAGTAGAACAATAAACAATACTCAAAGCTTTTGTATAAATAATAATAAAAGCAATATTTAACTTATGACAGTTGTATAAAGTGCAACCCCTAAGCTACGTGGCTGCGTAGCATCGTAGGGCTGTAGCATCGTAGCGTGTAGGCGGTTTAATAATTCTAGCCGACTCCAACTAATTGCAGAATGTACTTAATGCTAAAGTTATATCGAGATATTTATAGGAAAGGTTTTACAAATATAATTTGTATTTCAAAACAAGTTCATAGATTAACTTTATTGTATGACTATAGTAAAGTTTGTTATGTGCTATTTATCATACGACTAGTTTATGTGACAGAATTACTTTCAAATTAATAAATACTTTCTATGCATGTAATAATTATATGTAAGAGTAACATGTGGATTTTTTGCATCTTAATTTGTAAATCCTAAGCACGAAACTCTACAATAAAAACTTTACAAATTTGGTCATGGGTCTTCTCTCGGGGTAAGAAGGATAAAGTAATGCCACGCTGGCCACGTGCAAGTAGGCAGACCCCAAGCAGCTTAAAATATTACCGATAACTAGTTATTATTGTAGCATCACACCTCGTCCCTTACAGGTCAAACAAATCATTCATTCGAGTTATA